>PQWD01003618.1:0-46050 GCA_019425675.1 Leucinodes orbonalis | reverse complement strand
GTTTACAAAATCTGCAAGTAATTTACTTAATATTCTAAAGTTTTTGTTTCTTTACTAAGGATTTCTGATGTAACAGTTTTCAATTGGCGTTGTGCTAATAGTTGTCACATCATTATTCGGTAGTTGTTTGTGCGTCGACGTAAACATTTGCCAGAACTGAAAGACTTTTTCAAGGTTAGCTTGATTGTTTTCATAGTCGTTTTCTTTATTATATGCCATAGTAGTTTCCGTATATAGGCAATAATGTAGTCTTCTCATTGACAATAGAAGCGATATCACGTGCTATAGAATCGTTCTTAAATGGAACGTGATCCGAATTCACTTTTTCTTTAGTAGGTTTCTTAATATCACCCATGAGCAAGGTTTTCTTGCCCATGATTTCAGTTAAAATCAACGTCAAATCCCGTTGAATCATTTTATTAATACACTATCAGCTGAAATAAACGCTGTTTTTATGTTTAGTGTTTTTTTTTTAAACCACAAAAAACTAAAATAGTACTTACTGGATAATTTTGTAACTAAAGTGGTTGTATCGCTTTCCCGTTCTGAAGTCACTGTACTTTCCACCTTGTCAGTTACATTATCTTTACTAGGTGTGATGTTGAGGCAGTCTTGTCGCATCTTACTGAAAACCAGAAAGTACATTTGTTACATTCTAGATCAATTCTACGGAACTTGTTATAAAAAATATATATATTCTATAATCCTAGCCACAATTTATGTAGAAGGCGCTCGTAGCATAGATACGAAACAACGGATAAAATAATAATATACTTCTTTTCTTGTAATACATAAATATTATATATACATAAAAAATAAAATCCACTGACATTCACACAGCGCCATCTAGCCCAAACTATGTTATGCATTAGGCTGTAATATGGAACAGCGGATAAACATTCTTATAAACTACTTTTTATAAATATATACACATTTTTAATAAAAAAACCCAGCCAAATACAACAACATATTCTTACTCAAACGTTTGCACTGCGGAATCAACCCGGAACCCTTAGGTATTAAAAGTGTTCTTATACATACTCACTCGGTGCTAATATCATCGATGTTTACGTTGTGCTCTGCAACTTTCTCAGCAGGGTCACGTCCATGTCCTCCTTTTGCATACCACTCAACCACAGTACACACATCAAATCTGAAAACGTCTCAACCTCATCATGAATATTCAGGGGCGCGTTGTTAACGTCACACAAGTGTTAACCTCGATTCGCGTGCTAGTGTTTTTTAATTTACAATAACATGTGTTATTGGAACCTTTTTTGTGTTTACGCGGTGTGCCCTGACCGATTACTTCACGTGTGAACGTACATGAGATGGCGATCGCCGTTACCAACGCACGGCACAACATTCTGTGGTGTTATCGCGCAATATCCTTGTTTTGTCCACATTCGGCCACAATCGAAGCATAGCGCTGTTTTTTTTTCACTACTTTCGCACATATAGCTTCGATATCCACTCGGTGGATGATTTACAATTCTTTTCTGACTTGATTTCCGAGATTTTGGTTTATTGAGATAATATTGGCTGAGTATGGAATACCTACACTAAGGCGACTATGAGGAAGGTTAGTATTATATGATAGTGGAAGTAGGATAATTAGCCATGGAATTATAAAAGTCCATAAGGGGTCTCTACAGTATTGGCTTGCATTAGGATCTGTCCATCTGTCTATAAAATACAATCATTAAATCAAATTTATTCCTTAATATTTTTTATCATAATTATAATAAAATGAGAATAATGCTAAACCTTTCCTCTCCAGGCTCGGTTCTTGCTGTCGAAGGTGAACCCGTCGCAGACGCACAACAACATGTACGCGTACGGAGGGGTGCGTATATATTTACTTTTATCATCAGTCATCATTTACAACAATAATTTTCAACAAAATGCACGAAAACAATTGTTAATGAATAGTTTTATTAACATTTTTATTTTAATTTCTGAATTATTGTGAGAAAATATAAAGACGTTCCATTTTTGGATTGATGTTGATGCACAGCGCATGACATGTTTTATTTTTATTGCATGGTGTTTGCAGCCATGAGCGCATGATTTGATTTTTTTTTTGTTTCATCATTGTATTGGCGAAATCCAGGCGATGCCGATTCCATCAGCGGTAGTGTTATTTTTACTTTTTATTATTGGGTGTTGGTGGACTAATATCTTTTTTGCTTAATTTTAATTTAACTGTGCGTTTTAAACATAATAATACAGCTTTATATTTACTCGTATTGATGCAAGCGTATCTTAATATAAGTTAACTTGGGTTTCTGTGTTTATGAATGTGATTTTATTAAGTTAAAATTTTGTACCGTTATTATTTCGTTTTGTTATTATTTTAAGTATGTATATGTTTGTCTGTGGTGGCAGGTTATTGTTTGATACATCAGGTATATATTTTGTATTATGGTACGTATTTAAGACATCATATACCGATATTTAAATATTATTATTTGAAATATGACAGGGGTGCGGATTATTTATTATGTGTATATAGGTGTCAATATCAATCAACATTTAAGGTATTCAATTCTCAAGTGTTTGCATTAAACCCCTAAAATAAATAACATCTAAGATATTAAACATATTTTTATGATATTTTTAAGGTGAAATAATTGTAAATTAAAAATAGAACTATGATCATGACTCAAGCGAAAAATCGTCTATGACAACATTACTATGTTGAAATGTATTAACTACAAATAATTATGATAAAAAGTTAAATTATAACAAATAATGAAGTTAGTTGGTAGTTAGTCAGACTGCAACCAGTTTGGTACCTACGTAATGAAGTTGCTGTAAATTCGTTTTTTTAATACAGATAAATCGATAAGAGTAGTCGAAAGTGGTTTAGTGCAAACACTGTGAGATGTCACGTGTCGTCCGCATACTAAACGTAAACGTTGTCCAGGATGGCGGCGCCCCCGTGCTGACGGACGACGTGTCGCTGCAGGTCTTCATGGAGCACCTGAGAAGCTGGCGGTGTCCTCGACGGCATAGCACACGGACGATGAACAGCCTCCAGCACTAATGTCCCGGTTTAATTTCGCGCGACGACATCTTTAGTAGAGCGCTCCTAGGCCCTTTATGAGATATACCAATAGGCGTCAAATACATTTTTAAATAGTTGAAATTATATGGACTATATATTTTTATGTTCATTGTAATTATTTTTCTTACCCTTTAATGTCATAATCGAAAAAAAAAACAATAAGGTGTCGGTAAAATTTCTACGAGAAAGTCGAGAAACTACACATTTGAAAGTTTGGCTACAGAAATGTTGCGTTATCAATTGAAATTTTATTGGAGGTGTCTTATTGATACACGGATATGGTATGGCCAAGTGGTGGCAACACTGAATGACTCCAAGATAATGTATTAACAGTAATAAATAGTTATTCTACATTCCAGTTATATCTTTGCTCATGAATTGGGCTACCAAGGAGTCTAAAAAATATTGTTGTTGACTTTTCCAGATTTCAGAAACGATATTTTTGTAGATACGATTCAATCGATTAGTTTCCATTAAGAATTTGGGAGCATTTGGGATTACAAAGTAGTTTTATTTACGGCGCTTTCGGCATAGTAAAGTTTTCAGAGATGTACCCACAAATTGCCAAACACGCTTCTAGTTTCGTTTGTTAATCAAACTCAAAATTTATTTTACTTAAGATACGCAGTAGCTAAGTCTCTAAAAAACTAAATTGATCATACATTGCTCTACATACTTTCTTGCTCGTACTTCAGAGAAGTATGCAAAATATGTAGTTATATAACCAATAAGAAACCGGTCATTTAGTATTAATATCATAACATTAGTACGTAGGTAAGGATACCGTCGTTATTCGCAATTTAAGTTATATTTTCTACAAAACATGTAATATTATAATGTCATTAAATGTTATAAAATTTGACAATATTTATTTCTAAGAACCACCTGTTTACCGATTATTGTATATATGGTCAATTAAAAGCTCTTTGTAAAAAATATTTATATATTTCATTTTATTTTAAATCTAATACATGAAATAAATACAGCTATACTTTATCTAAAGAACTGGAAATTATGTTTTAATTATCTTTGCCATTTGCTTGCTATTTTGGTAACAACTCACTTATCTTTAATTTAATATAATTTTATTATTAGGTTACATAACTCTCCATGACTAAAATTCAATTTAAATTTACAAAAAAAAATACGAGTTATCGTTTAATAAGTACTCAAAGACAGTCATAAAGGTGACATTTTTATGGTACATATAGTATAGGTGACTATTTTTTGCAACAAATATCAAGAGAGCTTTATAAACAATTATTTACGCAACAGTCCCTAAGTACAAACGAACAACCAGGTTTAAATGCGAACTAAATAATATAACAATAATTTATTATAACCAACATCGACAGTGAACAGTATCATGTAAAAATTAACTTCATTTAACAATTCCATCTGACTGAAGTTGTTATACCCTGCTATATCACTTCTTTAGCCCAATGTCAACAAATACTGTTCATTGTCAACACTTATTTCACATTACTATTGAACTCCAAAAAATATACAACTTGTTAAAATTTTAAACATATAGTACTAAAACTAGTAGCATGTAACATATATAAGACAAAATATTTTACTATAATGCCTATGGCACATCCATTCAACGCGTAGTTACAAGTGTTCAATGCTAACTATTAAGCAGTTTGAAAAGTACTTTTCTCACAAAGTATCATATTTAAATTACATGCTACACTGCATTAGTGCCCACTGCCCAGCTTTAGATATGAAAAGTCAAAATACATCTGTATCAAGTTAGCTAACACCAAACTAAACTAATATACACAAATATGCTAAGCGAAGTCCATAATTTACTGAATATTTCACTTCATATGGGGTTGTTACTGATTAAAAATATATATTTCATAATCAGAAGATTGTCTTCTCTTTGAGAAATAAAAGCATTTTAAATTGATTATTTTAGACAAAAGTCAGACCGCGACTTGGCGGCGTTTAAATATTAGGAATGAAGTATTAATATTTTAGTTAAAGAATTAATGACCAATAAAACTTATTCATAAAGATTTCCTTTTTTATGGGTCGAAGTTCATGGTTTATTTGGACACAAAATCTCTAAGAACTACACGACATAGTGACAAAGCAGTTTTTAGGATATTTCAGGTTACTCATAAATTACAAACATTTCACCAAGTCGCGTTGTTCCTTCACTCTATGCGTTTCTTCGTGAGAAGCCCGTAAATGATGACGACAAGCACCGCTGTGAGGATATATTTGAGGTACCGGGTTCAGGAGTGTGGTGGTCAATTGAGGAATCGGATGGACATCTTCTGCTCGACGTCAGTGCGCTCCAGAGCGCGGCAAAACTCCTCAAAGCATATCATCTGATCGTTGTTTGTGTCGGCCTCGAGGATCGTGCGTTCGGCGATGCTGGTCAGTTGCTCCTCACTGCAAGTGTCAAGTGGTCAAAATTTAGAATGAGAACCATCAATTTGACAACCCATCTGGTGCAATAGTTGAGACATCGGATTACACTAAGGGTTCCGGGTCCGATACCCGGGCAGTATAAACATGTGTGTACATGAAAATGTCTGTTTGTATTAGTCTGGGTGTTTCCTAGTTAAAATATGTACACGTATCTACAAAAAAATATATATCTAAGTATGTTTAACCGTTGTTTATTACCCATACTACAGACTAATGCTTAGTTTGAGGTTAGATGACGCTGTGTGAATGTCATATTATTTTATTTATTATACATTGGAATAATTATTGTTCACAATTTAGGATTTATTAAATGGATTTTTAACAACATTTTGTAGAGAACCATCAATATTTTAAGACAAAAGGCTTTATGGGAAATTCTTTTATAGGGCGGTACCACCGAAGTCCAGACACAGGGCGTGGACTCTGGGTGGCGCAAAAATGGCCGGACTAGGCAGGCTATTCTCTATGGTGCTTGATTCCAGCTGTGCCTACCTACATACCATCATTAAACAAACTCTTGGTTTCGGCAGTGCATGAGCATATGAGAGATGACAACGCACTAGTGAACTTGCGCTTGAGTTTAAGGGACAGATACACTGTGGGTTGTATAATTGGCGAGGTGTCTACTTAAATAGGGCGCAGTTAAATGAGCTCGCACAGGACACAGAAATGGCCATTTCCTGCACTATCTCGTAATATAACTTAAACTTTAGACGACCCATTTGGTGTTGCGGTTGAGGTCGCTGGAACACCAAGGGTTCCGGGTTCGATCCCCGGGCAGTACAAACATTTGTGTGCATGAACATGTCTGTTTGTAATGTTCTGGGTGTTTCTATGTATGATATGTATGTATTTACGAAAAAAATTATTTAAGTATATTTATCCGTTGTTTAGTACCCATAATACAGGCTTCACGCTTAACTTGGGCTAGATGGCGCTGTGTGCATGTCAGTGGATATTTATTTATTTATAACTAAGCATAATTATGTGTTAATCCAGGATGTCAGGTAACTCCATACCAAATTTTATTAAAATAGCTTCAGCCATAAAGATATGACAAAGTAACAAAAGATCACACTCACAAACTTTCGCCTTTATAATAGTGTGATTAACGTGTTAATGCACTTTAATGAATCATCCCAATTAATGAATAGATGATTGAGACATTAGACCAACTGTAATTTTCCTAGAAGGATAATAATAATCTGTAATACATGTTTAAGATGTTACTATGCCAGAATTACACTTAATAAGACATGCTTACCTAATATTCGCTCCAACCATCATGTGTAGAATTGCTAGCAGCTCATCACGGGATATTTTGCCATCATTGTCCAAGTCATACATAGAGAATGCAACTGGAATTAAGCATGTTTATTTGAAATTCAGATATCAACTATTGAACAGGCTTATATATAATACAAACCGAGAGCATCGGTGGCTCAATTGTGTGGACTATTGGCTTCCGATTAGGAGGGCGCATGTTCAAATCCCGTCACGTACCGTGTTTAAGAATCTTCGTAGTTATATGAGCATTATCACACTTTTACGATGAAGGAAAACATCGAGAGAAAACCTGCGCACGCCTGTGAAGTCCGCCAATACGCACTGGGCCCGCGTGAATTGCTAAGGCGTTTAATGAGTTCATCATCATCAGCTCATTAAACGTCCCCACCGGGGCACGAGCCTACCCGTATAGGGTGATTAGGCCTTAGTCGTCCACGCCGGCCCAATGCGTGTTGGACGACTTCACGCACAACCTTTGAATATCTTCGCAGGCATGCGCAGGTTTCCTCACGATGTTTTCCTTCACCGTAAGAGCGTCGGATAACGTACATATATTTTTCGAAAATTCGAAAACACATTGGTACGTGGCAGGATTGAACCTTAGCCCTTCCGATAGTTGGGCGACAGGCCACACCATTGAGCCACCGACGCTCATCAATCAAATTTAATGAGTTGATGATGATATAATACAATACATACTGTAATGAAGCTAAGATGAATATATATATAAGTAATTGGTATACCCACATCTTAATTTTTCCTCACGACTATTCAGTTTGTTTTCTCTATTTTTTCTGATAGGCCGAAAGTGTGCCAGCACCCTCATAAACTGAAGGAAGTTCACACGATCATCATGGCTTTCAGCAAAGAATGAGTGGACTATCCGCTCACTCAGAGGATTGATAGCAAGTTCAGGAATTCTTAAGAAGTCATCCCTTGAGAGAGTGCCACAATCATTTTTATCTAGTGAAGTGAATCTTGAGTATAATCGCTCAATTTGATTTGGTGTAACTGAAAATTTAATAAAACATTTATTAAAATATAAATGTATTCATTACTGATCTAGCCTAGCAAACCTGTTATTATTTCCACTTTTTAGGGTGAACTTGATTAGGGAGTATCTATAGACCTCAACTACTTCTAAAGGGACATTTTTGGGCTAAGCTAACTACTACATCTTAAAACTATCACATATTTCTCGACTACCCTGAGAGTACTTAGAGACAAATATTGAAAATATAGCATAATATTTCAACTGTAACTACTTCAAATTTGCTAATTCGACTTTGTTACAAAAATTTTGGAATTGTTATTTCAGATGAAATGTCAACAAATCTAAACCAAAAAAGTAACAATATGTGAAATAACATGAAAATCGAGATCCTTTTAATGTAGTGGAAATGTGTTTCTAAATTACAGCCTAAAATTCAGATGAATAGCAAGTCTTCAGATTATGTTTGAGCTGTAGACATTTATTTGGATATAAAGCATTACTAGGCACAGTAAAAGAATGAACTAAAAAGACCAGTTCAATTCAGTTCTGGTAGTAATATTTTATGTTAACTATGACAATGGAGATTCAGATGGCATTTATTTACTCATATTATTCAAAGCTTATCAGTAAATACAACCAAATAAGCTTCAAATAAGAAAAGTCAATAATTAAGCGCTTTATTATATTATTTGCTGCTATTAATTTGACTTGACCATTGTTCAAAGCTTATTTGATTAAATTTACTTTAAGCATAAATAAATAAGATAATTTTTTATTGGTAGGTAAAAAGCTGCCATTTTACTATATTTGCTTATGTTGCAAACTTGATTGGGCACAGAAAATCTGGAGATAAATGTATTATGACAAACATCATGAGTTACACAAAAACTACAACTTCTTTATATAAAGTAACAAATAGAATTCAGAGCTGGACCTTCATTACACTGGACATGAACAGCTAATTAAAATAACAAAGCATGAACAGTTAACTGGCTTAATCAATGTTAAAATATAATTGTAGAAGTTATAGTTTCAATTGCATTATCAAGAATGTTAATCTTAATCTTTAATAAGGAATACATATATTACACTGTACCCAAAATTTTTTTATTGGGTAGAAGAAAAATTCAAAGCATTTATTATTCACAACATAAATATACCTTGAGTTAAACCCAAATAATCAGGTTTACTAAGTCAACCTACTTATTCTTATCAGTATGCATCTATGTGCATGAATCAACAAGTTTAATCGAAATAAAGAATTTACATGTGATAAGTCCACCTACTGATAATAGCTATTAACTAGGTAGTCATTAAATATTTAATATGAAAATGATTTTAACTTCATGAGCTTGTTTACCTTTTTACAATAAATCGTACGTAAAATTGTAAGAAACAAATGTGTACTTACATCCAGTTTCCTCCTGTATTTGGGCTATTTCTTCCTCTCGTAACAACAAAGATGATTTGTTACCCATGATGACTTACAATACGCTAACCTTGCTGGAGTGTACACGACCTTCTAACTCATGCGTGGCCGATACCGCGCGTGTATAATCTTCGCATATACGGAATTTATTTCTATCAATTAGTCACATAAATGAACTCACATAAATCAAGCCCTAAGGTTATGACTCGACTTGGTTATGCTTTTAATCAGGTAAACGAATGTGTTATATAAAAAACTGAAACGTAGTGATTGAAAATGTTTGAAATTTCAAGCTTTTGATCCGTTTTTAAGGTTTATCTATTTTGTTTTGAATAGACTTTGGCCTGACGATATTAATTTGCAAAACAACCACCAACTGTCAATGTCTTAAAGTCATACAGAATGTCATTTGGTTCTCAGCTGTCAGAACCATACACAGACTAAAAAAACTAGCCATACCGTTCTTCGGTCAACTGTAAAAAGCTTTTGTAAATAAAAGTGGAAGTAAAAGTAAATTACGTACACTCAGTCATTTCTTATTGCAAATATTTTGTTAAGATTTCTGCAATATCTATCATTGTATGGTTCAGACTTTGTTGCCAAATCAATGGGTTCAGAGCGGAAACAATAACTGTTTTTCAGTATCTTAGCAACTGAAAAGCTGAAATATAACTTCAGTGTCGGAAATAAACATATAACCGTTGAAATAACAGATGTTTTCTTACAAATATTCTGTTAAACATCGATAAATTATTGTCTAGAAACTTATTGTCTTGTATTTTAAGCGATGTATTTTATTTCATAATAAAGTATCCAATTATTTCATTTCAAATGAGTGCAATCATGAACCAGTTTCTGAAACTTTCCTCTTGAAAAAAATAAATCTGAAATTGAACCTCGACCCTTTGCTAGAAGTAAATGAAAACGTTCCTCTTGAGATATTGGACCGACCTACCGAAGAAAGTGAATTCGTTGAACTATCACCCAGAATCTTCAGTTTTAGATATCAAGGAGCCTTTGACTATATCTTCTTTAAATAATGTTATTTACGAGCTTGGAGTAGTAAATTTGTGCTGGCCGGATATAAATGAGCCCGTGTTTCGAAACCCGCACAAGTTTTCCAAGGAGCTATTTACTAATAGCGCGAAAGAACGCTTACTGCTTGCTTATGCCGAAAATTTCAGACGCCAATTCAGTTTTTATTACAAAGATAAAGTACGGAAGCCGTTGCTGCTACAAGCACCAAATGAATGTGGTTTGCAGGCAAGTCTAGTTTCCTTTGACTTGTGACGTTGCATTTCCATCTAGATGGCGCTTGAAGATTCCAATAGATGTCGCCACTAAATATATCAACTATTGTATAAATTATGCATCTAGTAATAACGTATTTTCTTTAATTACAGAAAATGGTGTGCACCTCAATCAGGCCAACAAAATTGTGCTATGCGACACAAATACCTGGCAAGGTGTGTCTAGACTGGTGGCGGACTACTTCGACTATGAGCCGCTTACAAAGCCGATGCTGCACGTGAGTACTTAATTTAAGTTGGTAAAAATCATGAAATCATTTATCCCGTGTAAAATTAAGGCTTAACATGTCCTGTGTTCATTTCACAGATGATACATTTCATTTTAATATTCGAGTATATTGACGGGTAAACTCTATTTCATGTAAATCGTAAAGTTTATGAAAGTATTGACTAGGTGGCGTTACTAGTTTCATACTCCAAGTATTATGATGATAATTGGATTATTTATCGAGTATTTTGGCCAAAAGTGACTGTAATTAGGTAAGGTTTTAGGGTTGTTAGTTCACAATTCAGTTATATCTTGTGATATCATAATTTGCCTAGTACGTCTGTGATATTGAATTTTAATACATAGTTTGGAATTCAATGGACGACGCGCGACGTTAAGGTATTTAACTCATAACCAGTGTTGCCAGTACGATTTCCTAAAAAAGGACGGTTGGCTTTCTAAAAAAAGGTACGGTTTGGTCGGGATACTTCTACAAGACTTTTGAATTGCGTTGAGATGGAAGGGAGGCTACCGGGAGCACCCCTGCATAAATGGGGAAGGGGGCTGCGGAAACCATTTGGCAAATAGAGTATTGCGTTTTGTTCATGAGAAATTCCAGAAATCAAAACTTAACTTTTGTTTTTCTAATTTTTGAAAAGCATAATTGAAAGAGAATAGCAAAATGATTTCACTATTCAAAGCTCTCAAAGTATCAACAGGGCGCGCTATGAGATTCGTATTGTTTCCTTAAATATTATATGATGATCCGAAAAACACATCATAATTTTTTTAAAACAATTATTAATGTCTACCATAAACTTTTTTGAAATCACGGGGAAAATCTAATGAGAGTATTAGAAACAGAAACAGGTATAAAAAGTATAAAAAAAGGTATGGATGAAACCACGGGACTATACTTAGTAAACCCGTCTCAAGACTGACATCTATAGCAGGCTCGGAAGAGCCTTATTCCTTCGAGATGGCAGGAGTGTGAAGAGTCCCACCAAAATAAATAGTGGTGGGGGCTTTACATCAAGTTCACTCTTCAGGCGGCTTTACTTTTAACTAAAACTAAAGTAAATGGGGACTAATTTTGTTAAATTATAATGAAATCATTAAAATTCATAACTGCCTTCGTGGTCTAGTGGGTACAAAGTTTGGCTTAGATTAAAGTGTGGCCCGGAGATCGTGGGTTCAGATCCCACGGGGAAATGACACTGGTGCTTTTATCTAGTTTGGTTAGCAAATTTTAGTTGAAACATCTGAAAGTCCGAAAAAAGATAATTCCGTGCTTTGACGACACGTTAAGCCGTCGGTCGGTCCGGCTATTATCTGAGGATGGTTGTCGCCACCAATCCACATTGGCCCGCGTGGTGGATTGCTGACCAATCTCCCCATAACTATGCTGTGTGGAAAGGCTTGTGCCCAGCAGCTAATGATGATGATGAAAATAAAAACAGCAAAACTAACTGAACGGAAACGAAAGGATTCGTTTGCAATTAGCTCATTGAACGACGAGAACTTATAAACCCTATCGCACTTTTTAATTATGTAAATAATGTGATAGCGCCGAAGACTTAGTTATTCTGTTGTTCTTGTTTTTAATTCATTGTTCCTATAAGTAAAGGGAAGAAGGAAGGAAGGCAAGAAATGTAAACAAAACAGCCAAGTGTTATTTGGTTGGAAGAAAAAATGTTTTGGAAATGAATTTTGGAATATTTTTTACCCTTTGTAGTAAAAAATAAATCACTAATATAGCAAAGGTACGGTCTGCACTAAGGTGTGTTACGGTACGTACGGTAAGGTTGTGGTACGGTTTTGTCATGAAAGTACGGAAAACCGTACTTTTTGGTACGGTCTGGCAACGCTGCTGATAACGTGTAACGTTACAATAAAATGTGCCAGATTTTACTTTAAATAAGGTAGGCAACGTTATTTACTAAATAACGATATCTGCTTCAAACGGCGGTAAAGATACCATTTTTGACGGTATTTCTAGCCTTTTAAATTTATAAATAGTAGATACTTTATTTTTGCATGAGGTATAGGTATCATTTTAGGACAACAAGGAGAAGGCAAAAATAAGACAGATTTTCCATGTAATGTTCAATCAAGTTTAATAATTCAACATTTTTCGAGATCACAAACTCTGTGACAAGAGAATCATTTTTATAATCCAACTTTTAATTTTGTACAAAATATCTTCTCTCGAATAATTTAAAGTAGAGCTAATATAATTAACATGAAATGCAAATCAATAATCCTATCTTCAGTGGAAAGTAGATACAATTTTTGAACTTTAGCTAGTAGATATTTATATTACGATCTCGCGCGACGTCCGCCATGGACAAAACTCACATAACATTATGATAATACGCTCTATTCATTAGGAATGTACTTACAATATTTAATAATCTCTCAATAATTTATAATTTTGATCACAGTGTCCTTAACTGTTAACTTTAACGTATAATACAATTCCGCGTCGAGACATCGAGAATGTCTACAATATATAAAATACTGAGCAATAGAAAAAATTACACAACGAGTGCCTAGCGCTAACGTAATAGAGTCATCTATATCTTATATCTTAACAATATTACCTTGTTCGTACGGTTGGCACAACGAATACCGCGCCCTCATGTTTGGTATCGCGCGCTGTAGCCGCGCGAGCCTCCTCCCGCGGAGGGCCTGACTTAGTATTAGTTTTGACTTGAGGTAGAACATAGGGATCCGACTATAAACTATACAATGGGCACAACTAGGAATGTAATCGTCAAATGGCAACATACAGCTGTACTACAAATCTAAACACGCAACAATGTGCAACAAATTAAAGTCGCTCGCATTAATATTAACATTCAATATTACAGTTTCAATTATCGAGTGTATAGAATCGGAGACGGGTCAACTAACGTGGTATCGACAATCCGTTCGGTCAACCGAACGGCGAACAGCGTCGGAGTTGGTACTTACAGCTATTAAGTCTTAAAAACTAAAAGAAAATAATGCATAGCTTTCCTTTTAGAACAAAGAAATTACGCAAATTTGGCTACACATATCACAAGTGAACGCTTAATGGCGACGACGTATCGTATGTACATGGTGTGTGTGTGCGCACGCGGGCGGTTACTTGCGGCGCGCGTGGTCGGCGGGCAGCGCGGCGGCGGGCACGCGGCGCGCGCGCAGATTGTGCAGCAGCGCGCGCAGCTGGTGCACGTGCACGCGCGTCACGCTCGGGTCGCCGCTCGCCTCCAGCCACGCCAGGAACTTGTCCCCGTGCTCCAGCGCCTCGGCCGCGCCCGCCGCCCACTCGCCGCCCGACGCCTCCGCGCCGCCGCACTCCTTGCTCGCCGTCTGCTTGTTGTTGTTGTTGAACAGCAGGTTGTCGAGCACCGTCCGCGCTTTGGTCTGGCTCCGCGAGTCGGGGCTCCTGTCAGCGGGGTTCCTTGTTCTCGGCGCCGGGCTCGGGGCTCGCCGCCAGCCGCGGCTCCTTGGCCGCCTCGCGCACCTCCTCTGGCACTCGCGTCGTCGAGTGCACCGGACTCGACGCGCTTCTCTCTTCGTCGGGTTTGCCTTTGGTCAGTTGCGAGTACAGAATATTTTCGGGCGCCTTCTCCCTCGGTACCTGGGCGGCGGATTTTAATTTGTCCTCCGGTAGCGGCATCGCTCCGCCGAACTGTTTGTAGTATTGCCACAGCCAGGAGTTTCTGTTGTAATCGAGGTGGGAGGTGACGGGCGCTGCGGGGGCCACCGGCTTCGGGGGGTAAACTCGTGTCAGTTTTCCCGAGCTGGAGTGAGTGCGCAGTCGTTGTCTGCGCCGTCAAGTCGAGCATCGCCTGCTGCGTCTTCAGCCAGTACCATAGCGTGTCGTCGACGGGCTGGCTGGCGAGCGACGCGGACGTGTGGTGGCTAGATTTGGACGAGCTCGTTCGGTAGGGGTCCGAGTGGTGCGACTTGCTGCGGTGTTTGGTGGGCTCGGTGATGCCGTGTGTAGGGTTGTGCGCGGGTTTGGGCGAGCGCACGGAGCGCAGGGCGCGGCTGGCGGGCTGGGCGGAGAGCGCCGAGAGGCCGGGTTGAGCTGGGCGAGCAGCGTGAGGTTGGTGGCGATCTCGTTGAAGCTGAGGCCGAGGTGCGAGTGCGAGAGCGGCGGCAGGTGCGCGAGGCCGGAGAGGGGGCTGATGGCGCTCATGGAGACGCTGGCGCCGGGGTCGGGGCGGCGCGCGGGCGGCGACGGCTCGGCGCGCTTGGTGGTGAGCTCGACGGGCGCGTCGGCGGGGGCGACGGCGGGACGGGGGCGGGCGCGGGGGCGCTCAGGTCCAGGCCCGCGGCCGGGCTGCGCGGCGCGGGGACTCGGTGCGCGCGCGCTTCTCGCCCGGCTCCCCGTCATTGCTCTTGTCTGTGTCGGGGGACGATAGCCGTGAAGTCATGTAGCGCAGCTTGTCCTCGTTCTTGCACCAGCCTCGCAACGTGGACTCGGGCACGCCGATGTCTCGTGCCACTGACGCTTTGGACTCGCCGTCGTTGACGCGCTGGATGGCCTCGATCTTGTCACCGGCGTCAGGGCTCGCATCGGACGCTTGCCCTTCGTCGCCATTTTGACGTCTCGCTTACTAAAACAATAGAGAAACACATTGATTTGCGATCTTTGCATACTACGCCGTTCGCTGAGAATTATACCTATTGGAATCTGCCAAGAGCGCGCTGTTAATTTGTACGCTTTCGTTAATTTTAACATTATAATATATAAACATACCTACTTCAATAATGTAAATACAATCAAAAATAAATATTTAGGATGCTAATTTTTATAATCAGAATTAAGATGATTAATTGGTT
The DNA here is from genome assembly GCA_019425675.1 of Leucinodes orbonalis. Classification (NCBI taxonomy): domain Eukaryota; kingdom Metazoa; phylum Arthropoda; class Insecta; order Lepidoptera; family Crambidae; genus Leucinodes; species Leucinodes orbonalis. Next base: position 30,468 of record PQWD01003618.1, on the reverse strand, counting down.
ATGCACTAATTTTGGTTTCATTAGAGTTATCGGAGTAGCAGTTCCATGGAAACCTAATTAGCTTCAATCTGTCATCGGCGTTCAAAGTCACAAACGTTTACCGCGACTTACGTCAAAACGATATTTATAATAGCGACCGGTCGCGAATCCCGCGAAAACAAGTCAACGACCACTGCACTTTATCACATGATGCAACCTATATAATTGCACAATGTAGGTACCTATAATACCATTTATTTTGACGCATGGCGCATTTAGCAATGGCCCTGATTTGCGCCAAGGTTTTCAAAAAGCTTAATACCTAACTACACCATAATATGGTATTGTATTTTGAATAAGACGCATTTGGTACTTGTAATTAGACTTTGAGTGACTCCCTTCTTCTAAAGCTACTGCCATTTTTCAAAGTTTGGTGCACTTATTAATGATTGTGATAAGGCGTAGACAATAATAATTCCAAGAAGGCGCACGTTTTTTTTACTATAGCAGACCACGGCTGGACTTAGGACCTAGACACCCACTATCCTTATTAAACTTCAATTAACGACTATTCTAAAATCGCTACATCGGGCTCCGGGCACGTAATATTGACACTAAGCTTTTATAATTATTATTAACATGTTAACATTTATAGTTAACTTATTAAGAATGTATAACACGAGCCTATATATCGGCTGAGTTTAGATTCCATTATAATTTGACTGTTACTCGTTAGATTAAGAATCGACATCATAGAATAAGGTTGTAAGCCAAAATGTGTAGAGTGATTGAGTTTACCCGGCGAGCTATAAAGTTACGAAAAGGTAAACAAAAAGAACACATAAAATTATGACCTACGGCAACAGTAGGCGGCAAAAGTTGTTGGTTCATTGACACGGTGACCTTGCAAGCGGCTGACGCGCGCGTCACTCGGTCACCGGCAGATGGCGCTGTTCGGTCGACTTTAGCGTTTAAAGAATTTTCCTTTTCTATAAAAGTTTACTTTTGTTATTTTGCAGTAACACTAATTATTGAGTATGTAATAACGTGAAAATAAAATCGGTGCAATATGGCTACAATAAAATGTTGTATTTCATTATTTATTTTTTATAATTTCCTTTTATTCAAAATATGTACAATCAGTAGTTTGCTATTATCGAACGTATTTAATGTACGTCTTTTTACGTTACTGCTTAAAAAACGAACTTTTGACCGGTAAATACCTAAGGAGCTAACACTGGGAAACATATTTGTGCTTTTAAAATTGTCGATCGGGAACTTATATATTTTTTTGCTTAACAGGGAAAATACATATTTTTTTAAATTACTTAGTTTTGGTTTTAATACAAAATTCAACATAATATGAATATAAATAAGTCTTTTTTCGTCTGGTTTAATAATTACACGGGGAACTAATTTATTTTATTTCTAAAATATTATATTTTTTTTTTTTTTCTATAACTTTACTAATTAAATTATCTCACAATACATTAAGCTACCATTAGGTAGGTAGGTATCAAGAGAATAAAAAAAATTACTCATATCTTTTTGCTTTTGCCTAAAAATGCAGCCACTTTATGACACAAATAAATATGAAAAAAAAATGTTTAATAGAATCGGTAGCTATTTTATAAGTTCAAAGTGTTTAAAATTATCAAAGCATTTATTTTTTGGAAGGTAGCTATCTAAGCAGGACTTACGAATTAAGTTCGCCTAAGCTGTTAAAACCTTAACACGAAATTTTATTTTATGCTTCAAAAATATTATATTGTGACTGGGAAATTTCGATTCCTTATGATTTACCTGTCTTTCTTATTAATTATAATTTATCACTTTACACACACATAATTTATTTACACTGATGAAGTTTACTCACGTATTTCATTACGAACAAATCCTACTCGTTTCCAATAATTAGGCAACTAATAACATAAAATTGTAACGACCACACTAATAAATTGCGTTGTCGCCAACTTTACTTTTTCACTGATCGCATCCGAAACCGAACGTGCACATCACAGACGCAAAAGTTTGCAACTTACTTGCGAGCCGTCGTCACGTGTGCTGTGTTTACAGTTTCTGACAGTTGGGCCGTCTTGTAATATTACAAACAGAACTGTATGGGGTAACACGAACCAATAAAAATATATCACTGATGCGCAATGCGCGCCACAAGTTTGGTAGTTGTGAGGCAGGAGCGGAGCGCGGGTGCGTGTGTCGGTCGCGAGGCGTGCGTGGCGGAGCGCGCGAGCCGACTGTGCGGTGATAAGGCGGCCGCGGCTCGCGTCCGCGGCGGCCGCTCCTCTCCTTTGTGTCCGCGCCCCGCCCCTCCCGCGCCCGCACTCGCCCGCGCCCCCACACGCCGCTATCTCACCACCTACTCCGCGACTTGCTCGTAAACAACCCACCTATCCTCCGACACGATTAATTATGTACTAATTCTCACCGACGCATCGGACAAAAAACCGCACAGTTTAAACTTTCCCCTCAATCCCCGGAGTTCCGAAATAGCGCGCTCCGCAACTTTTCCAAGTGCACAAGTTCGCGTCGTAATATCGTCTCGCGACCGTCTACAAAGTATCTAAATAGTTACCAAGTAATTACAATCGTCTTTGTTCTTTTTTCTCGGAAGCAAAAGTTGGGGCTCGCCGGACGTTTTATATTCATATTTTTGTATTGCTACATGATTTCGTAGTTGACTCCAGTGCTACGATTGACTAAACTTTTGAGTTGCCGGCTACGAGCAAGTTTTGTGTTTGTTTGTTGTAGACGTTCATTCATGGACTGATTCCTGGTTTATTACTAGCGTACTAGGATTTGAGTACATTTTTAACGATTGTCCAGGTAATTTCTTTGTCAATTGGAGGTTTAAGTTATTCGCGTGGTGTAAATTCTGATGTCATGCAAAACAATGCAGGTCAGGTAGACGCCGCGTATTTCTATGGCAGGGATTAGCGCGTTCTCTGCAAGCGATATAAGATAAGGTAACAAAAGCTTAGTCATGTGTTCGGCTGCGTTCGTGACTGCACCCTTGGAGACAAAGTCCCGTACATTATGTCGGAACAATAAAGAGTTATTTGGTCGCCTCGTGTTATTTATATTATGGCCGTTAGTCGCAGCTCGCGACCGTAATTAAGGGATATGTGGCTATTCTTTTAAAATATTTCGTTGACTTTGTTAACATCTAGCTATTGAGGTTTCTGTTAGAGATTGTAATTGGGAAATGTATATTAGTAGTGATGGTAACTAATGTCTTGTATTGCCTGTAATAATGGGTGGGAGTTAAGAATTATTTAAAAATTAAATATATGTATGTGCAGACACACGTATAATATAACGAGACGTTTATAGATAGTTTTCCAAGTATTCCTCTCACGTTAACGCTAATAAAATAACTTGATTTATTGTTACTGATCGCTCACAGTGAATGCATCTGATATGTTGTTGTTTTTAAAAGTTCTATGTATCTACTCGTCTAAAATACTTCATCGTGTAGGATACAGGATATTTTTCGTATTTCCGAATTTATTTTCATCGCCCAATTAGATATATTCCTGAAAGGTAACAGTTTACCCAAAGGTTACAATAGCGGGAGTAGTCTGTTAAGTGCCGGGAGCAGACACCTTGTCATAATACATTTTTATATTGTTTGATTCCTAATTTTGGTACGTGGTGGGATTTGAACCTGCGCCCTCCCGATCGGAAGGCAACAGTCCACACCACTGAGCCGCCGAGGCTCTCATAAATAAAATATATAAATATTATTTTGAAGACTCATTTGGTGTAATGCTTGAGATGTCTGCTACTCACCTTCGTCATGCATACACCAAGTGTTCCGGATTCGACCCCTGGGCAGTACAAACTTTAGTGTGCATGAACAAGTATGTCTGTATTGGTCTGGGTGTTTTATATGTATAATATGTATGTATTTACAAAAACAAACGTATGTTCATCATTTGTTTAGTACCCGTAATACAAGCTTTACGCTTAACTTGGGGCTAGATGGCGCTGTGTGAATGACAGTGGATATTTATTTATTATCAATAAAAAAGTATCTTTCTTGTAATTATCGTACTCATCTATAGTGAACAGTTTGATCGTTAACTGCGTAACTATAGCCGAGTAGCCAACGGTCCCTGGGGCATCGGGCGTAACGCTAGGCGCGAGTTTGGCGGGAGACGTTCCCGGTTTTTGCCGTAACCCGGGCAACGGGCGCTCCCGGCTTGGCTCGCTCATGACACTACCGGTTAGTGATGTGCGGTGGTCAAATGAGAAAACATCGATGTAAAATCGAAAAATATCGGTTACTTAAGTAATGAATCGAATCATCGATACCACTGATCATCACCCTATATCGAGCTTCCCACATAGCTTAGCATGGCTATGAGGAGTTTGTGCGGTATCCCACCACTCGGGCCCAGGGCAGATTGGTGGGTTTTAAAGACTTCAATCATAAGATTAGCCGGGACCGACTTAACTTGCCCTCCGAAGGACGGAATCATCTTTCTTTTCGGACAATCAGGTGATTCAAGCCTGCAATGTCCAAACTAGGAAAAATCATACAAAGTGCAATACGGTTACGCAATGCGGTTTCCATGGGATTGGAACCCACGACCTCCGGATTACACAGTAATCTAAAACCAACCCTTAGACCATTAAAATACGGAAGCAGTTACTTCACACTTACCAAAAATCAGGAAATACTTGGACCGTAATATTTGAGTCCTATTGCGACATTAACTAGACAAAGAAGATTAAAAGACTGTGTTCAAAAGCGGTCTCTGCTTATATTTAAAGAAATTATCATCTACATTTTAAATTAAAAAATTTTTTCTTTATTTATTCGATTATTACATCGATGTTTTTCAAATATCGATCATGCCTAGTACCTACTGGTTGCTATGCGGGTGTGTTGATGACGTCATCCTGATCGTAGTACGAAACAATGGCCGCTGTTTGTACCGTCCTTACATTCGATGAATGTGGTATATTGATAACTAAAATACTATTAATAGTTCGCTTTAAAAGCACATGTTAATGATTGGTAAGCCCACGTTTTTAGGCGTCAATGTAAGACTTTCTTAATAGGTTCGGACTCCGGAGTCCAGAATGGTTTCATTGGGTAATAAAACGCCGAGTAAAAACCAATGATATAAAAAAAATAAAGATTCATGATATGCTTTCAAAACAATCGAAAGAAGTGTTCAGAATACAGTGACAGCACACATACACATATTTCGAATGAGCGTACATTTACCTAAACAAAAGAGTACAAACTGTACTCTCTTCGGCAGTTCGTTTTTGAGGCACGGATGGCGTATCTTTATATATACAGAATATCATTGGTAAAAACATCAAAATATGTTGGTCGATTACTTCTCTAAAGAGATGCTTTTACTTATCCATTTCTGCATCACATGTTTTTGAAATTTAGGCTGAGAGCCATCTGCGCTCGCCACTTGCCAGGTGAACCTGTGTAGGCCATTAGTGGCAAACAGCTGAAAACGTTTCCGAAAAAAAAGTAAAGCTAATGTATTTTATGCTTTTGATAACGTATTGCTTAATGGTAAGTTACATATGCTTATGATATAGTACGATTTTACCTAAAACTATTGTTTATCCGGATAAACGTACATATGACTTCGATTCGACGGTGAAGGAAAACATCGTGGGGAAACCTGCGGACGCCTACGAAGAGATTCAAAGGTTGTCCGTGAAGTCGGCCAATCCGCACTGGACGACTAAGACCTATACACCCTATACAGGTTGGCTCGTCTGTGGGGACGTTGAATGAGCTGATGATGATACATGTATAAACCCTGTGTTTGTTTAATGCCGAGAGCAGGCTCCTGATAATCGATTTTGTATTATGTCTGAATTCTTACATAAAAAATATTTTTTCTTGCTACATATCTGTCAATTAAGAGGCCAGTGGTGTGGCGGCCCAAGGTCGCGGGTTCGCAACCGGCGTTGAATAATGGATAGTGTTTTTGCTCCGCCACAACCAAGGATTGATTAAGACGTAATTGTTGGCGTGTGTGTGGTACAGACGTTAAAAAATATCATCAGTGCAGATTCAATCTTAAATTGAGCTACGATGATCAGTTATATAATTCCAAAATCATAAAATTCATTTGTCATTTCATTCCAGCTCATTTATATGCTCCCCACCGAGGGGACGCATATAAAATGAGCTGGTATCTACCCCTATAGGATCTAGTGCGGATTGACCGCCTTTATGCACAACCTTTGAATATTTTCGTAGGAGTGCGCAGGTTTCCTCACGATGATTTCCTTCACCGTAAGAGCGTCAGATAAACGGACATATAATTTAGAAAATACGAAAAAACATAGGAAGTGGCGGGATTTGAACCTACACCTTCCAGAAAGGCAACAGTCCACACCAATGAGCCACTGACGCTCATCGTTATTCATTAGTGAAATAAATTGCCTCCGTGGTCTTGTTGTTGGTTATAGATTGCTGTGTGATCTTGGGGTCGTGGGTTCAATTCCACGGGGAGGGAGACCGTATAATGAAATTCACTTGTGCGTTTTTCCCAGTTTGGTTACTATTTTTTTTTCACACAGCTCCATCTAGCCCCAAACGATGCGTTAGCCTGTAATATGGGTTCTAAACAACGGATAATTTGAAGGTCGGAGACACACGCGTTGACGTCGTTGACGGAGAATATAACTGGTCATCAGTTGTTGGTGTCCTTTAATGACGCTCTGTCATGGTTAGGCGTAACATTTATTATCAGGTGAGCATTCTGATCGTCCTCTACATTTAAAACATTTAAAAAGTACGAATCTCAATCATACTAAGTAGTGTTATAATGGCGAATGATTATGTATGAGTGTTTATGATTGTTACTTCTTCACGTGTTAACGGCTGAAGCGATTTCAATAAAATTTGGTAAGGAGTAAGTTATCACCCCGCCTTCTGAAACGAATTATCTAAAATGATCATCTGGAGTCCGAAGGGACTCGATGATCACCAATCCGATGAAGGACCATTGGGATTTAGTTGCGGAGATAGACGCTAAATTGTATCTGTTCACTGTGTGGAAATACAGCTTGTTATTCTTGTACAAATGCTTTGCGACGCGTGTATGTACTCGTAAATGTCTAAACCGTTGGTTGTCATAAAAGTACTGCTGCTAAACGTGTTCCTTAAATTACCCATTAACCAATATCTGTTAACATTCTTTAGGCTTTAACTGTGGTTTAGGGAATATAGTTACAACACACCACTTTCCGTTTTTTTTGTGTATTTTTTTTAAGTAAATTGCGGGAGAGCCATGCTTCGCAAATGGGCCGTTTTGAGATGACTTATCAGTCATCAGCCACAGCCTCAGAAAACTGGCGTGAAACAACCGATGGGTTTTGTCAAGTAACAGGACACTCTTAACCCTTTCTCTATCCCTACATATCCTTTCCCACTCCTTTCGTAAAAACCTGCTTTTGGTTGGCTTAGCAGCGCACGTGTTGCGTTGCGCGTTGTTGTGTTTGAATTTTCGAAATTACATGTTATCCGACGGTGAAGGAAAACATATGTTATCCGACGGTGAAGGAAACCATCGTGAGGTTTCCTCACGCTGCGCACGCCTGCGAAGAGATTGAAAGGTTGTGCATGAAGTTATTCAATCCGCATTGGGCCCGCGTGAACAACTAAGGCCAATACATCCTATATGGGTAGGCTTATGCCTCTCGGTGGGGGACGAATAGTGAGCTGATGATGATGCACGCGTTGCTTCTTTGGTAATACTAGTGTCCATACTTACCATCGATGAAGCTGAACCTACTCGTTTGCACCTCTAGTTTTTTTTTCTGGAACACTGGAGTGTTTCAAAAGTGTAGTCGCGTGAAAGAAAAGCTTATCAGTAACATCCATACTTACTATCGATGCACCGTCTACTCGTTTGCACCTATGGTTTTTTCTGTAACACGTGAGTGTTTCATAAGTGTAGTTGCGGGAAAGAATTGCTTATCTGTAACACGGGTGTGTTTTAAAGTGTAGTCGCGAGTCGCGGGTCTCGCGGCAGCAGGCTAATGAGCTGGCGAGGCAGAGGGCGCGGGGCGCGGGCGGGGCGCGGTAATGGCGGCGTCGGATGTCGCCGGGGGTGCCGCCGCGTCGCCGATAACAAAATCGCTAGAGAACGTGCGCCCGGATGCCACTGGCGCGGTGCTTTTTTGGATGCGCTCGGACAGGCAAAAACGTGACGTTTGGATAACGCATTTGATCCTGTTAACTAATTAATATCCAAAAATTTTCGCTAGCCTCAATCAAAAAAAGGAACGTATGGGTGCTTAACGGATAACATAATTATTTACTTTTTTGGTAAACATAAACATTTTGGATACGCTCGGACAAAAACGAGACTTTTGGATAGCGCCATTGAATCATGTGTGCAGATATAATTAATTTCGATAGCCCCTATCTAAGAAAGGAACTTATGGGTGCTTTACAACGATATTTTTTTTTGCTAAACATTAACATTTTACGTCCATCCAGAGCAATAAAAAGGAACATGTTCATTCATACAAAGGATTGTACTGCCTGGGGATGGAAACTACACTGATGTCATTCCACTACATAAGACGACAGATATACAGGTATACTTGTTTTTTTAAAAAACCGAATAATAATGTACCTACGTCTGGCACTCTATTAGGCATTCCCCGAGGAGGGGTTAAGAGTTTCTGAAATATTTATCTTGTGTAATGTCGTGGATATGGTCCAGCCGAGTAATGAACGAGGAATGAAATTAACATGTGTATCAAACATGTACACTATAAGTGATGACGATTTATCTCGGATTAGTACCTATTACAGAAAGGGAAATTATATCAAAGAATTCGGAAAGATCTTAAGACTAGAATTTTTTTATTTAGCTTAAATGTAGCTGCTTAACTTTTTATACAATTAAAAAGTTGCACCGTTACTCTCTGTTGGCCATTTTGTGTTGGTGTATAGCACAAGATGGCGGATGCCGCGTCCGTGGTTCGCGCACCGCGGTCGCCGCCAATGCCCGAAATACAGTGCGGGCGACGCGTCGTAAATCGCGGCGCGGGCCTTTGTGCGGCCTCGCCTCGCATCGCTGCCTCGGCCCAACCTACCTACAGCAGGGCTGGCAAACCCTCAATGTTAATAAGACGTTGCCGTTGCTTCACTATGTTACCTGAGGAAAACTTCCGACTGAAGGGCTGGCAAACCCTTTCTAATAATAAGACATTACCGTTGCTTCACTCTTGCCTGTCTGAGGAGAAAGTCTGCCGGAGCCTGCATCCTGCAGGGCTGGCGAACCCTAAATGTAAATCTATTACCGACCTAATTTTGACGACCCATTAGGTGTTGCGGTTGAGAGGTCGGCTGCAACACCAAGGGTTCGGGGTTCGATCCCCGGGCAGTACAAACATTTGTGTGCATGAACATGTCTATTATTAATGGTCTGGGTGTTTTCTATGTATGATATGTATGTATTTACAAAAAAAATGTATTTAAGTATATTTATCCGTTGTTTAGTACCCATGTATTATGGGTACTAAACAACGGATAGGCTTCACGCTTAACTTGGGGCTAGATGGCGCTGTGTGAATGTCAGTGGATATTTATTTATTTATTACCCGATAATAACTACCTACAGGGCTGGTAATTTCTCAATGTTTAAAAGACATTACCTTTGGGACTGTTACCTGAGGGGACTGATCAATTAATCTATGAAAACTAGAGGGATCGCAGTCTCTTGACTTTCAAAGTGACATTATTTTTGTCTCTCTTTATTATTTGAGGAGATGACTTTAGATCATAAGTAGGCACACTCTTGGTGCTTCCGAGTTCTCCATCCTACCTGTTCTTGAATTCATCTTTTGACAATTGATTTTGGTCGCATTATGTATTTATAATAGTTGACTTAGCACGATGTATATAAACATATATAGCACATATACATAGCACGATGGATTAGCAAGTCGAGATGGCAGTGAACAAGGTAGGGTACTAAAAGATTGGCAGCCCTACTTGGTTAGGTGTATAGGGCACTCGATGAACACCCAAAAAGGTTTTGCACCTCTGTGTTGAATGCAAGCAGGCTCGACAAAAAGGTTCGAACACCTGAGCTATTGTGTTTACTAACAGAGCATTTAATTGAAAACATCGGGCGCCGCAATTCAGTACTAACTGCGCTATACGAAAACATTTTAGTTTTGAGCTAATTGGAGTTTTTGATAATTTATACCTAGTATGTTCGTGTCTGCTTATGATTAGGAATTATTCTAGGGCAAGTTCCAGATTCTCTACTTCATTATAAGTTCCAAGTAGCTTATGAATCTAACAGAGAAGTTTAACGAATTTTAACAATTACCTATCTTATAATGCTCTTATGCCATTGGGCACAACAGGAAAAAGTCCTCTCGAAATAAAATATTGTGTGTTTAGATATGTGTGTTTACATTATTTATGTAATTATATTTGTTATGAGTCTGTTACCTAGCAACCCTAATACAAGCCTCACCAGCGAACTTGGTCTAGGCTTCAGTGTGATATAAGAAAAACACAAATGTGTGATATGCGTTATATAATATACTAGATATTGTGTGTGTCGCATATCACAACACAAGTAAGCAAATACAGTGGCCACACAAGTACAAGTGAACACACAAAAATATATCGCCTCAATTTACCTACTAACAATATAAACTTGGACTTAACTTCGGCTAAACGCTCAGTGAGCGATAAGCTCCAGTAATTACCTCGGCGCGGACGAGGATAACAATGTTATACTTATGTTTACTGCAGCTACCTCGGGGCAGGATAAGGCGTGCACGCCCGATGACGTCATGGGCCTACGGGCAAGCGGACACCGAGTGACGTCATTCGCTATGCTTCACTGGGTTTTTGTAGTTGAAATGAATTTCGTTTTGTTAAATAGTTAAAAGTGTTGACAAACCCTGATACTCCCAAAGTTTGTTCCCAAAAAAGTGTAATCTTCCGTAATTGATAAGGTCCACTTTAACGCGTATGGATTTACTGGGAATAAGCAGGGACTTAAGCAAGCAATAGATTTTCTACTGTTTGCCCGTAAAAAATCATTTAATGTGTTCATGTTATTTCCCATCAGGTATTGTCAAAATAAACCATAGGTTCCTGTTCGTGTGTTTTTATATAGAACATAATGTTATTGCTTGCAATTTATTGAAAACTGGTTTTTAATTAACATGGCACGTACTTGAGGCGCGGCATTCGCTGTTAGTAACTAATTGGGGATTACTAATATGTCGTTATCTGCTCGCGCTGCAACTGCTCCGACCTCCGCCGATAACGGTGAACAACCTGCAGCCTTACGCCGTACACCTCACAAATATCACCCTTATTGCAACGCAATAGGGTACATGTAGTCTTGCCTACTATAGGGCAAACTATACCCGGAGCCGAAGATCTCAGTGTAAACGATATTGCGCTTTGTAACATTGATGAGAAAATTGGAATTTCTTTAGCGCATCCTATCGGCTTCTGTTACTTGTCTGTCGCGTGTATTGGTACTGGTACAGTGATTTGGACTTTACGTGCAAGGGGATAAAGTTTAGGGTATTTATGAAGGTTGATGGGTAAGGCACGCACATCATCAATCATAGTGTGAGCAATCGAAGGCTGATAATGTAATTACTGGATCGCAACGTATTCAGTTAGTGGTTTGAATAGAGTGAACTTGGCGCGAAACCGCATACTCTAAGTAGATTTTGCTATTGGAATACTTTTTTACTCGATTAAACAGCTCGTGGCAGTACATTCCTGTTTTGCCCTAATCTCTGCGCTTGGGTTGGCGATAGCTGGAAAGATTAAAATCTTTGGATAGCTGTGTCTTCGAGTACTAAAGGTTAGGTGTGATGCGGGAGAGCGCTTCTATGGATGGTATCCTTTAGTTTCTAAATCTGTAGATGGTATCTATAACATTTTCTGGCGTACCTCATCAAATATTTTGTGATTAGATAATAAGCATTTACCTAAATAGACGGTAGTGTGTTTTTTTAAATGTAAAATGAATGTGTGTTTAATAGATGCATTCAAAACTGCCTGGTATTAATTTCATCGTCCATAATAAAGCGCCGCTAAAGGTATAATGGAGTTATTACACATTGAACACCTTTTTTTACGACAGGAAATGCTTTTCGCACTATTTTCACTACTGGGAATGCAGTGGGGGGTGTGTGGGTCTCAAACCCACTAAAACCTGTCGGTACTTTTTCGATCTAGTGATCTTCCCATAACTCTGGCAAGACAGATCTTGCAAGAGTTATGGAAGTCTATTGAATATGACCACAACCCTGTCGGTGATTACATCGGAGAAATATATAGAACACTAGGTTAACCTGGACAACAAGCTGAAAATGTATATACATATTATTTGATCTTAGGTGGTAATATTAACCAAAAGACGGTTACCTAAAGACGTATACAATTGAGACGCTGCCAATTGCGCTCCAAAAACCAACCCTGCCGCGTCCCTGAGGGCCAACTCGTTACGCGGCGCCTACCTGGCCGCCTCGACCCGCGGGACGGTCGCGGTGTCGCTAGTATCGATTACCTTCCTCGGATACTCCATTGGAAATTCGGTTATAAACGCACAATTTCCATTCGATATTAATCAGTACTGTACCAGACCTACGAAACCCAATAAATAACAGTTGTTTATATTAAATATTTTGGAACCACAACCAAAGGAAAAAAATAGATTGGAAATATTATAAAGTAGGCCATAGGACAGATATGACTGTATGTGACTAGAATTCCATTTTGCACACAGAAGACTTGCGACAAAACTGCATACATCGTACTGGCTGATTACTAACAAATATATATGCAACTTGGTAGAGGTTAGAGTCGATCTTGAAATAGGCATAATATAATGAATGATCATCGAATCCAACTGACATAATCAAATCACTAATGTGGCTTAAGTGCGATATTGATTATATTAATTTCAAGAAATTTACTTTTGTAAACAGCTGCAGTTAAGTACAACTCTAATTTCCAAAGTGTCAGAGCAAGAGAGCTTCATGTTTTTGTGCGTTTTCGAGAAATCCTTTCTTTATTTTTTTCCGATGAACCCCCGTTTAGAGCGATGCGGTCGTGCCGGCGGCGCAATGTCCGCGGTCAAAAGTACCCCGACCGTTTCGTAGAATTGCATCGCGGATGAGTGTTTCGGGACTGCATTTTTTTAAATAGCACATGTTTTGGACGCAAAAATGAGCCACTTTCTTACTTTCAAAAGTGCTATTAATATTTGCGCTTTGTAAAGTGATATGAATTTACGACTTTACCGCGCTTATTGAGTACATTGCTTAGACATATTTTAGATCCTAAGAATTTAAGCAATATTTAGAGGAATACGGGATTTTAGAACGCCTATGAATTAGTATGAATAAAAAAGCTAAATCAGCGGAAGAATTTTTTATAAGTACCCTGGATAAACGTTGTTGTAGTAGTCTGTGTTATGATCAGCAATTTTTTCTTTCTTTAATTGTAGACTCATTATAATTGTATAATAGGTTCATATATTTTTTAAATTAAATTTTCTCGCTAAGTGCATTATTTTAGTATACCTACTCCTCTGAAAAGGGGACGTCATTTGACAGATTAAAACAATGAATAGAAGCGTTTTATTTGTCGCATTGAAAACAAAATCTCATCAATGAAGTTACAAAATTAAGCGTGCGTGTCTGAAATTATCGTTGTCGCCTTGGTATATTGTAATAATGATACCCGGAACGTGAAGTGTCGAGTTCCAATGTTTCCCAAGGAGACGAGTGGGGCGCGAGTACATTTCTCCGAATAACTGGCGATAAAAAACTAGTTTGAACATTGTTATTTTATCAATGACAGTGGCTTGTAGTCTGCATTACGGCAATGTATGTAGGGTTGGCGCAGGCTACGTGAGTTATTCAAAAACATACAGATTTATTTCTGGAAAAGTGTTCACATGACATTAAGCGTATACCTACATTGAAAATGAAAAAAAATATTATTTACATTTACAATAATAAATTTTGCTCTTAGTACCATTATTACGTAATTGATCGAAACCGATATAAAAATAAATAGGCATCTATTAAACCAGTAAAATGTTAATTTGTTTTTTTTTCATTTTCGATAGTTCGGTTTACGAAGACATTTATTTTAGTATTTAATTGTAAATATGAATAAAAAAAATTCATGATAGTTATTACCGATGTCTGGGCAGTGTTATTTTTAATTTAACTGTCAACCCTACGCCGACACCCAGCCTTACAAGGAAGCTTTCTTCATTGAGACGTTATGGCCATTGTGGTGGTAGTTTACGGGCCGCCCGGCGCGTCCCCGGCGTTTCCTCGTCATAAACAATAAGCAGGACGGGTCATTTGCGACGCGGCGCGCTCGCGGTGAAAAAATGCACGCACGTTGCACTTTTGTGCCCCGAATGGGGTCGGGATTTGCGCGTCGCCATGTGCGGGGTTAACTTCCGCCGTGAGATTGGGCAAGGGAGCCGAAAGATGAAATATTATTATTCAATATGAGCGTAGGGAAACATTTTAGGTGTCAATACTTTATTGTTGATGTTCATAACAAAAATGTTAGCATTTTATGTGAAATCCTAATTAAGCAATGACGGGACATTAAAACTGCCGATTTAATAAGGTATTAAGTTACATTTATTATATTGCTGCGGCGATAACAGGGTTGTCGATGTATAAACATGAATGCTGAAGATAAAATAACATATAAACATACAAATTTATAATTATTTGATTCATTGAAGTCGTTTAAAAACTCCTATGAAAATAAAGTTCAGCAAGAACCTATACCTGGAAAGTTAGTTGATCTCCTAGTCTATTTGTAAATATTCTTTAAAAAAAAGGAAACTAAGTGATGGCGGTTTGTAAAAAGAATACATTCCATTATCATTAAATTGGGCCTAGATAATTGGTGGGTAATTAAATAATATTAAAAATCAAATTTAATGTGTCAAATTCAAAGTGTAAAATCCCGCCGTTTGACAACTTCATAATATAAGCTCGTATTTTCATTAGTTTAATCCTAGCTACAGCTGACTTCTATCCGCTTAAAAGTTGAGAATCATAAACCTCAATACTGAATAATGCATTTGGCAACCGAAACACATAATAAACCCCGTAATCGTTACGGAAAACCTATTCCGCACCAACTTAATATTAATATTTGATAGAGACCTGTTGATTCTCCGTTCATCTCGGCCAATTGAATGTTTGTGCGCTTTAGCATAATGGATGTAGAGTTGAAAATGTAATGGCAGTATAATTTCGTTGACAGAACATTTACGAGGATCGTTTCGACTAATTAAATCGCTTTATGAAGTTTATGAGCTTTTGTTTTGTGTTTGCGGCTCTCGGCGCTCGCTCGGTTGCTCCACTCGAATTTGGACCGAGTTTTCGATCGAGTGAAACTTTTTTCGAAAACTTTTTCGTTTGGGTTGATGAAGTTGGTCAGTTTTTTCTAGAGTATTTAGAAGTGGGAATTTAGTTAAAATGCATCGTTAATCAATTGATGGTGTTTTGGAGAAGTTTTGGTGGCCAGCTGTGCATAGGTATCTTACTCAGTGGTTCAGTACAGTTCGTTCGTTCGCCAATTCTGCTCAATTTGAAAAATAAGTCTTATTATTGCATTAAAGTAATGTATGTATGGAATTGGTGAATGGTATCACGAAATAGGACCATTTAGGTTGAATTATTAGGGCACGAATTAGTCGACACTAAAAATATCATTAATTTTATATAAAAAAATATTTAGAACTGCATGGGAACACAGTTGAATGTTCTTCACGACAATATTTCTAAATCTGGTAATAATAAATACAATTTATGTGTAAATAATTAAACATGATCTCTCGTTTAAAGTCAGTTTACATAACATATCCCGTTAATAGTTAGGTTGCATGTTCAGATGAAAAGGAAATACTGTCTTTAACTGTACATATAGATAAGTAACGGGATATTCCTTATAGCCTGATATTATACAAGCCTTAAAAGCTCAGTAAACTCACACTTGACAGTGATTACAAGATTATTTATTACTAGTGGCCCGCCCTGGCTGCGCTCGGGTGAATGTAGGAAATAGTGTCTTAAAAGTAATAACTGTCATTACTAGAATGCTCTTTAGGTTGCAATTCAAATATTTTGTATACGCTACATTGTAATAGGTACATTGCAGTGGGACCAGGCACCGTTTTAAGGGGTCTTACCTCGGAGGAACTTCGAGGGTCTAACCCATTTTCACCTGACCATGGCCTGCCGGAGAATGATTTTTTTCGCTTTTTATATTTTTCTCAGAATTTTGAACAACCGAACTTCTTTGTGAATCATGTTTATTCCTGAGCGTAACCGGAAAGAGATGTTGATTGATACAAGGAACAGTGGTTTGCACATATCTAATGATGCAGCGAGCACCTCGACAAAATATTTTGCTCACTTCAGCCATTTTGTCTACATTTTCGGAAATCCCAGAGCGTAGCTGATACTCGTAGCTAAACGGTGATGAAAATACCTGTCCCAAATTCTGGGACGCATTTTTTTTAGTGAGATACGTAAGTCTGACCACTTATAGCTTATACGACGTAAAACATAAGCTTTGTTTTTTTTAAATTAAATCATAAACTTACCACCACCTACGAAACTACTCAAAATTGTATTAGGAATTTAAAATACTTAAAAGAAGAGAGTAAGTGAGATTACTGGAAGCTCTAAACTTACCACCCCTCCTCCCCATAAATTAATATTTGTCTTCCTTTTATAATGTTGGCAATGCACTTGTTGTTCCTTCGGGGTTACGATTGTCCACGGGTGGTGATCACTTTCGATCAGGTGAATCCTCTACTTTAAAGTATCTATCAATATATTTAGAATGAGAGTATTGTGTGTATAAGTTGGAGGGAGATCGCGTCTTGGCAAGCGTAGCGTAGGATGCCCTCCGGCCGTGACGACCCATTTGGTGTTGCGGTTGGGAGGTCGGCCGCAACACTAAGGGTTCCGGGTTCGATCCCGGGCAGTACAACATTTGTGTGCATGAACATGTCTGTTTGTAATGGTCTGGTGTTTTCTATGTAAATATGTATGTATTTACAAAAAAAAAATGTATACATGTATGTTTATCCGTTGTTTAGTACCCATAATACAGGCTTTACGCTTAACTTGGGGCTAGATGGCGCTGTGTGATTGTCAGTAGATATTTATTTATTTATTTAGAATGAGAGTATTGTGTGTGTATAAGTTGGAGTGGAGATCGCGTCTTGGCAGCGTAGCGTAGGACGCCTCCGGCCCGATGGACCGACGACTTGCGAAAGGTCGCTGGTGGAAGCTGGATGAGAAAGCGGAGGACCGGGATGTCTGGCGCACAATGGGGGAGACCTATGCCAGCAGTGGACGGCAATTGGTGAAGAGAGAGAGAGTGTGTATAAGTTTATCGTATTGTATAAGTTTATTATGTTGTAAAGTACTCTCTTCATAATGTGCACGCAAATGCAGGGTGTCATGGCAGTCTCACAGTAATAATAATGCACGTGGTATATTACTAAATTAGTAATTGTGTCTCGGGGCAGCTGAGGGCGCGGTGCGCGTGCGCAGCGCGACCACGGTGCGCGGCGGCCATCTTTTCCCGGAAAGACACAATGAGTGCGCTTTCGCGGCCGCTCCCATTCTGTGAGTGGCCAATTAGTGTGCGACTCTCTGCCGGCTCTTATTGATTGTTTATTGCCGTATTGTATGCACAGAGTATGATTGTATGCAACTTCCTATATAGACTTTTGTTTAACGAGATGCCGACAGCTTTGTAAACTTATCCGTTGATTTTATGCTGCTATATCTAATCATTGGTTTATTTTATGTTGTTCGTAATTTCCAGTCAAATCTGTATTTGAAATTTACCTCACTATTCCTGTTTTAATTTAAGATAGTTAAATAGGTCTTATAGAATAGGGTATTTTTTGATTTAATTTATTTTTTTTCTCTCCCTCCTCCTGTAGGTTTTAAACATATATATATGTATGTGGATACTAAGATCTTAGAAACTTATGTTAAATAATGAAATTTTATACCTATTGCTTTGGTTGGTAAGTGTGTTTTTATGTGTGTCTGCAGCCTCAGGTCTCGAACGAGCGTAAAATACTTAAGTCCAAGTTCGCGAATAGTCGGTAGCTTATTCTTCGTTATTTAGGATCAAGGATGCCATTCCAAAACCATCTCATTGAAGTATTTCCATTTGTTTCACTTTTATTATTTTATAGGAGAATATTTGATATATTTTAATGAATATAACAAATAATAATGTATTTAGTAGTGTTGCACAAGTTAAAAAGTTTGAAAAAAATAAATACGAAGTATTATTACCCCGTCCAAAATAATCCGTTGAAGTTTCAACAATGTTAAAATACTGAATGACGCCTTATGACACTAGACATGCGTCTGGATGCGTGGCGTTCAAAGGGGTAAATGAGAGTAGCAGAATTACGAGTGTTCTGTTATATATATATACTGCTTAGTAACTGACTGTATTATACATGTTTGCTATCTTTTTCAATGTGCGTATTTTGCGCAAGTAGTTGCATCCCTGCGCATGAGTTCTCACGACGCGTGATCTCCGCTGTGCGCCTGCGCTGCGCTGCGGACATCGTGCGTGTCCAATCGTGCGCTGAATGAGTCGTGTCACACTAAACGCATAAATCGAGCACTACTAGTAAATTTGACACACACGTATTTATACCTTTAACATTCTGTGTAAGGTAGGTTTTTCATTGACTCTTTTTGCGGCTGCTCCTTGCAGTGTTTAGTTTTTGTGGGGTCACACCGTTGGCAGTGCATAATATCAACAGAGATGGCATGCTTTAGATTGAATGTGTATATTCTTTTGAAGCCTCGCACTTAACAGAGACAAGTACATATTTCATCTTTTAGTCAATTTGAGTTTCGTTGTACTACATTTTATCGTTAGGTACCTTTAAAAATATAGTCTTGGATTCTGTTGTTATGTCTAAAACACAAGGTCTGTTTAAATGTTGGTACGTTATTATGTAATTTGATAAATTTGAAAACGAGTAAAACAAATTTAATGAGTTTATTACTACTGAAGTTGTGTGCACAGTTAGTTATTCGAGAAAATATTTTGAAAGATCAATTATAATGAAAACGTGTAAAATATAATAACCTACGAGTTTTCCAGTTGCGTTAAATCATATGTGGCAAATAACCACATAATATCCAAGATTACATTTTTAATATTTCCTTAATATGATTTTACTTATGTACGTACATTTTACAAAACGCATAATAAGTATACATCAAGGCATTAAGAGAAAACGAAAAATACATAAGTCCTTTTGTCAGCGAAAGGAAGTTTCGCTTTAATAGCTAAATGTCTACCGATTTCGCTGCGCCGCTTTTATTGCAGCAGAGATTACAGTTTTTTGGAGGTTGTAAAATTAGCGTTTCTCGGGAGGCCCAAGGCCCACGGCTGATTATAGTAGGGTGTGCGGAAAAAGGCGGTATGGAGCGTGAAACGGTAATGGCGGCGGGCGAGAACGCGGCCGCAGGTAGCCGTAATGAGCTCAGGTACGTGCGCAGGCGCATGCCGCGACGCGCAAAGCGCCAACTGCTCATTTTAAATTAAAACATATTCTTAGACGCATTTCTGTTTCGCCTAGTAAATGGAGGGTTCGTTAGGGTTTTAATGCCTTTGGATAAATTATTATATATATAATATTTATGTACCTATTTCTTTATGAACGTGCGATGGTGATACCCCACAGATATCCGTTGTATTCGGATACCCTGACACAGGTCTATCATAGTTAAATGTCACACAGTCCTTGAACACAAGCACTACTAGTTCTTCTTGTATAAAATGTACTGACATATCTTTTTTGAAATAAATTTTGGAGAAGAAACGAACTCTTATTTTGATGTTGAATTATAAAGGTGAACTCAATAACTATAATATAGTCTCGATCATTACATTACTTGGTTCTGTAATTGACATATAACGCTTATTAAATGAAACATAATGTAAAAAGTTAGTATGTACTTGACTTTGACTGACGCTTTATAAATGAATCAAAATATAAAAAGTAAGTATGAGTATGTACTTTATTGACTGACAATTTATTCCGAAATCAGACTGACTGAGCAAAACCTTAGTAGGTTTTTTGAAGACTTATGTCGATTTGAATCTCAGGGCTCATTTAAGCCGTTTCGTTTGTGTATAATTAACACCCTTCGCTATCCTTACCAGTGAACCCAGAACACCAGTTTATCTACGAACGATGTGGAAAAAATGTTAAGTATTTAACCAATTGCTCTTTACGACTCATGTCAATCAATGTTTTGTTTGTTGACTATATTTATAATGTGCATACACAGCTATCATTGCGAGTGGACCTAGAATGCCAGTTAAGTTTTGCAAATTGTGTGTATGTGTGTGCATGTGAGCGTATGTGTGTGTGTGTGTGCAAGAGTATGTGTGTCACAGCGGCGATAACAAAACTCGCCGCTAAGCGCTGTGTGCCGAATGTGATCTCGCCGGTTGAGTGTTGTCATTAGAGGCGGCGCGTCGCCCGACGATTGATGGCTGCAATTCTTCGGCGCGCCCTCGCCACGCGCTCTCACACCGGGACTCTGTGCGATTATGTTTACTTGGTACTTGAAATAGTAAGGTTCGTATTCTAGAACGAGACTCAAGGTCAACGCTTGAGTCTCGTTCTAGAATACGGGTAATAGTGCATTAATTTGACAACCCATATTATGGTGTAATGGTCGAGACGTTGGCTACTTCACCAAGGGTTCCGGGTTCGATCCCCAGGCATCACAAACATTTGTATTTATTCTATGTATAATATTTTGGGTGTCTAGTAACCGCTGTGACCGGAGACCCGAAATTCCTTACCACTCGGCTAAATACAATTAAATCGTTAAGTATAAAACACATATCCCTCCTGCGGCAGTCGGGTAAAAATATGCATAACTTCTTATTTAGGAGAGGGGAGGAGGTTAAAGCTAGTGAAAATATTTTTACATAACACTGAATGGACTATAATTAAATTAAAATCAAATATTTATTTGCATACCAAGTGTACTTAAGAAGACATTATTATATAAAAGCGCTTTAAAATAAGCATCCGTTTAGTTTTTCCCCCGCTGTCTGGTAGTTTAAGCATTGAATTTAAGTCACTGCTGATCCGCAAGTTGTTGAGCTATTAAATGTCACTTAACTATTAGCTCAATTTTAGATTACTGAATAAGGCAGGTTAGGGTTCAGCACAGTGTGTTGATTAGCGGCAGAAGCTATTTATCATTCAATTTATAAAACTCTAACAGTCTAATATACTTCAATCTGTGAAATAAACATTCGTTTTTTTCTTTCAATTCGATAATTAATGATCCGCGAGCGTTTATTTTGGCGTCTGGGTGTCGTCGGAGCGCAGCGGGCGGCGCGGAGGCGGCCGCGTACAGCGCGAATGTTAATGTGGGCTCATGCCGCGTGTCGCTAGGGTTGTCACACGACAAGATAAAAATATTGAAGGCCATTTTGTTTTATTTAATTTTTTTCTTAATTTAGGATGTTATGGATCTAAGTAGATGATGTTATTCAATGAGCCTAAAAAGTGCAACTGGTAGGCTAACCTGCAACTAGACGTAATCCACCAAGTGGTAAACATCAATCACTAGAATAGTGATATAAAATCCAGAACCAATAGCTTAAACCGTGCCTTTTAAGCAAGGAAGGGCTTGATATGTTAGTTTTCGGTTACCCATATATATTTCCCCGTTTATTAACTTAACTTCCCCGATCGTCAGTGGAACGCTCTAGCCACCAGCCATCGAACCCTCTATTTGATATGAATGCCGGCTATGCGTAATATCATCTAATCCTGTAGACTTCAGACCTGGATTAGTTTCTTTCAATGCTTAGAAGACTTGAACTATAACCTTCCACGCTGGTGGTATCAGATTACTGTTTACCTTCCTCTCTTCGAGTGTTCTTGCCTGTAGATAAAAACATATATGCAAGTAAATACATGCATAACATAAGTCGAGGTAAAAGTATACGTGTATTTTTGATAACCTTGATTATTTTCGCAATTAACTAATAGTGTAGTGACATCATTAGGAACCTGGATAGTAAACTTAATTAATTATTAATTAGTCAGCCTATACTATGATAATAGTATCAAATGAGAAAAAAAAGCTAATTTATTACAAATAAATGGAAAATCATGCGTATTTTCACTGCACTCTAGCACCAAGTAGAAGGTCTGGCATTGTGGACATCGTGAAAAATGGCTGTTTTTTTTTTATTACAGAAGTAACTATCATTGTATACTATACAAATCAACAAAGATTACTCGACGGTGATTTACTACTTTCAGTAATCCCACTGTGGGCAGCAGTGCAGTTATCCAAAACCATACGGTCAAACCCAGAACTCGTTTGCTTTACGGACGTTGGTCCTGCGACATATGACGGATTATATGGTAATGGTCGAGACGTCGGCTCCTACGCTAAGGGTTCCGGGCTCGATCCCCGGGCATTACGAACATTTGTGTGCATGAACAGGTCTGTTTGAAATATTCTGGGTGTTTCTTTGTATAATATGAATGTATTTACAAAAAATGTATATAACTACAAGCTTTTCGCTTAATATGGGACTAGATGGCACTGTGTGAGAGTCAGTGGATAATTTATCTGTTTATTTAAAAATCTTAGTGCTTGGAGCGTCGGGGGCTCAATGGTGTCAACTGTTGCCTTTCTACCAGGAGAGTGCTGGTTCAATTCCCGCCACTTACTAATGTACTTTCGAAATTATATGTTATCCGACGCGCTTAATCTTTGTGAAGAGATTCACAGGATGTGCGTGAAGTCTTCCAATCCGTACTGAGACCGCGTGGACGACTAAGGCCTGTACACTCACTTACGGGTTAGGCCGCGCCCCTTCGGTGAGGACGTTTAATGAACTGGTGATGAAAAATGTGTATTTGCCAGTGGCAGCCCTGTGCAAGGCGGGTCGCCGCGTGGTAATTTAGCCGCTGGAAGGCCGTCGCCGCCGCCCGCCGCGCTCCGTCAGCTTACGTAAAAACTGCGATGCACTCGGGCTCAGAGCGCCACAATATCGACTTTCTCCAGCTCTCTCTGTTGCTACTACTACTGAACCTAGGCGCCTTTGTTAGGCATCCGTTGTGCGTTGACTCGACTCAGTGATGACCTAACATCGCGGAATATGGCAACGGTCAAGCTTTTTGTATTGGATCCGGTTTGTTAGAGTTAATTGACAGATTTTTTGATATTGTTTTTTTTGCATGCGATTATTTTAAGTCAATTTAGCTTTTCGTCAACTCTATAATTTAGCTAGTTACAAATGATAATTCACCAAATCATATGAAAAAAGGGTATCAGTTGCTTTCTTATAACGATTCATAGAATGTCGTGGAGCTGTGGATTTCAAAGCCAAGTTCTATGACCAACGAGAGATCTAAACTTGCTAAACGTTTGCTTAATAAAATACTTTAGCAAATAAATTTATAAATAATGTGGTCTTGGAACAAATAAAAACCAACTGGAATAAAACCAAGACATGAGAAATTATTATTACCTGAATTATTATGTTCATGGTTGGTTTATTGTTTATTTAAGTATTCATGCTGTAATATTGGAAAAAAATGCCTTTTTAACTCTACAGAAAAACGCTTTATTGGTCACAATTAAAGTAATTGTGTCACACGCAACGAGCTTTCATCAAATGCTATTTATTTTTTATCTAACTTTGTAAAGGTGGCTCAAACTTCTGGCAAATGTCTTTATCCATTAATGGAGGAATCGAGCGTAATATGAGTAAAAAATTGCATAGCGAAAAGCCGCAAGGTGCGGTGACTGCACCAAAAGGGCGAGCTGCATACGTAATGTTGTTCTTATTAACAGCGCACTTATTGGTGGTGATAATTCAAAAGGACCGATGCAATTTTTCACTCATGGCATAATATGCTTTTGTGATCTAAGTATCATCATCAGCTCATTAAACGTCCCCACAGAGGGGCACGAGCCTACCCGTATAGGGTGATTAGGCCTTAGTCGTCCACGCGGGTCCAGTGCGGATTGGACGACTTCACACACAACTTTTGAATCTCTTCGCAGGCGTGCATGAAGGTTTCCTCACAATGTTCTCCTTTACCGCTCTTACGGTAACGTACATATAATTTCGAAAATTCTAAAACATAATCGTACATGGAGGTAATTTGGTAATGGTGTGGACTGTTGCCCTCCAACCGGGAGGGCAACAGTCCACACCATTGAGCTAACGACGCTCTAAGTATGTAAAGGAGAAAATCTTTTATTAACCGCACACAAACACAAAAATAAACATATAATATAGTTACAAATTACTGGACTCATTGGTCAATTCCAGAAGAAATATATAGGTATTATATATTACGGTGGTGGTGGTTATGGGTAAAAGGTCCCAACCTCAGCAGGTGCCATAGCGAGCTTATGAGACTGCTGCAGCGCTGGTATTCTGGTGGCACCTACTTAAGTTTGGCCGAATGACTTTCGGGCTTGACTTCATATTTTTGCGAGACTTTAAATCGTAAACGAACAGCTGGTTTAGAAGTTGACTGATGCCTTGTTGGCTATGGTAAAGTGTGTCATCATAAAAAATACCTCAGCGTTTTGTATATTTTTGACACTTGCATATTTTCTAAAAAGTGCTGGATATATCAACAAGTAATCGCAACTAGAGTAGGCCTGAAACAGAAGACGCTGATAAAATATTGAATTAATTGATCAGCCTATAACATTCCTTTGCAGTGCCCTGTATTGCTAAAACACCTTATCAAGTCATATTGGTACTTGTTATGGTTACCATCACTAGCATTCAACCGATAGCAAACGTTGCATTTAATAGATAAAGATTAGACATGACATTACTAATATATTAATGGTCAGCGATCTGTAACATTGACTGATTAGTAGATTATGACGACCCATTGGTGTTAATGGTGAGACGTTGGCTATTAACAAGGATTCATGGTTCGATCCCCGGGCAATACAAACATTTGTTTACATGAACATGTTTGTTTGTATTGGTCTGGGTTTTCTATGTATAATGTATGTATTTAAAAATATATCACATATATGTTCATAAGTACGTTTATTCCGTTGTTTAGTACATACATATTACAGGCTAAATGCTTGTTTGGGACCAATCTTTAAGCGGAGTCTTCCACTTAAGTTAGAGCAGAGATTTTAAATTGTAATAGACATATGAATGGTTAACTGGAATAGGTTGAACGATCGTTCGCAGAAATGAATCACTATCTTGTTTTGAGTTCTATGTTTTTAGTTATCCTGGGGGGATGTCGCTATCTCTTAAAACAGTATTACTATAATGATACGTCAGCATTTTTGTACCAGAAAAAGCGAAGCAACATTATTGTAATAAAGTTTTAAGAGACGGAAGTAAGTCCTTTGGTTTGTATATTTTTTTCCATTGATATTAACCAAGTAACAAGTACTATCGCGATCCATTTCATCAGTGTGGCGTTCAATGACTTTGTCAGTTCTGTCATTGCGCCGACATTGATTAGTATGGATGAGTTTCAATTATTAAGGTAGACGCGTGCATGTAAAACATTGTTCAGTCAGATTATGCCAGTTGGGTAACGTAAGTGGTAGTCATAGATTTAGAATTAGAGCGCTACGTATATCCTATATCTACGCTCTAAACCGCCTTTGTGTATCTTGTATATCCTATATCTATGGTGGTAGTACTAAAAGGAGGTTTGCTAATTTATTACTGAAAATCTAATTTGTAATTTCTTCAGACAACTGATGCAAGTTGGGTTATAGATAAGTGTTAGTATCTACTGAAAAGAGGTGTGCTAGTTTATTATTGAAAATGTTATTTGCAATTTCTTTATAACATGGAGAACGAAATCGCGTACTTAAAAAAAAGAGCGTTTCTCATTTGAAGGGCTGGTTACACATTTTTATGTCCTATATTATGGTTTTGAAAATTATATGAGCAGTGATGGTATTGACAATCAGGTGTTTGCTCTTTTCCTTACTTTAACTCATTGAACGCCGGCAATCCAGACACAATAGAAAATCTATTGTGGCTGGCGCTTTATGGCGTCATTGGCGGTGAAAGGGTTGACAACCCGAGACAGTCCATTGCTGGACTGGAAGAGCCTCCCGACTGATAGTGTAGAGTTCGGCCATATTCTCCACGCTTGAAGATAGCAGTACTTAGAAAAGGTTAGTTTGGATGCAAGCTACACTCCCCATTGTTTGCTGAAGTAATTTAAAAATGTTGCCACTAAGCCGCATCTTACAGCACCTGTAGGAAAATTAAAGGTTGTCATAATTGTATTATTATGTGCCGTCACCGGTCATAAAGCATAAAACATAATAGTAATAATAATGCTTACCCAATCTGTAATGATTGATGACATACGGAAGCGAAACGTGGTCGCGAGGGCTATGTTAGGAGTTTCCCTACGCGATAAGATCCGAAACGAGGATATTCGTAGGAGAACTAGGGTGATCGACATAGCCAGCAGGATTAGCATGTTGAAGTGGCAGTGGGCAGGGCACATAGTGAGTAGAACCGATGGCCGATGGGGCGGAAAGGTTCTAGAGTGGCATGTAACGGTGAATGAAGCGTAGGCCGACCCAAAGCCCAAATGGAGGGATGACCTGGTTATGGTGGCGGGTAGCAGATGGAAGTTAACTGCAAGGGATCGGTCCCCGTGAAAGTCGTCAGGGGAGGCCATCTTTCAGCAGTGGACATATTAGGCTGTAATGATGATGATGAATCTGTGTGACTCTGTATAGATATGTAATACCAGATAACTTGGGACAAAGGTTAGAATACCCAAGTTGATCTAGGTTTAGTAATAACAAAAGTCTAGATGACTGAAAAGAAAAGATGAACTATGATGAGATAAAGCGAATGTAGGTTAACCGAAACCCGTCGACGGCAAACCGTCGATTGGCTGAGACCAAATTTAGGTTGACGGTACCGCACCAAAATCCAATTTGATTCTGGTGCAGGCGTCGTATAATACGTTTAGTGGACCGCGAGCCGCAGTGGCCGGTGGCCGCAAAGCACACAAGACCCGGCGCGGATTTCGGTTTGCTTTAAGCCCACTGGGAGGGGTGGGAAAGCTTGCTCGGTAACACGGTTTCGTTGTCAGCCATCTTATGTTGGGATAAGACCTATATTTGTTATGGGCTACATAGGGTATTTTGCGAGGCCCCCTGATGGATGACGCTAGAGGACGGATATATCCGTTATATATAATTAATTATATATAATTGCGAGAAAAAAAAAATAGATACTTACTCAAATAAAATGCAAACTTGGCATTGTAAATTATTTACTTTGAAAAACGAAAGTGGTTGTTTGGTTAGTATTGTCAGATTCTTGGTAGCCGGTCTTTTTCATTATTTGCTAGACTACATGATTATTTATATCTATATGTGCGTTTGCGGACCCTCGGGATCACGCAATTATCCACCTCTGCTTCTATGTTTAAAGACACGGAGAAATATGAGATAATCTAATTTCGATTGATAAGAAATCTTTTATTTAATATGAACAAAGCATTTTGACGACGTATATAGTGTTATTGGTTGATTCTCACACTTTGGGTTCGATCCCCGTGCAGTACAAACATTTGTGTGCATGACCATGTCTGTTTGTATAGGTCTGGGGTGTCTTCTATGCATGATATGTGTGTATTTAAAAACATATATGATTATGCTTATCTATTGTTTAGTTCCCCTATTACAGGCTAGGCCGATTTTTATATTTTTCTGCATTGATGGTGTATTATTTGGTTTTTCCATTAGTAGGGTCGGTATATAAACAAGTCATAGATTCTATTGACTAGTATGGCCGATCGTTTTAGAATCAAGTTTAGATTAAGACACCATAAGGGTCATAATCACCTTTTTAATTGTATCCCGTAATGAATGTCTACTAGCTTTTGTTTGTCAAAATGAACTTAAACTTGGATTGAGTCACCTAAAACACAATGTTAGCCATAGTTAGCTACAATTATTGTGGCCAATGTTTTTGCATAGCTCGGTTTCTCGGAAGTAGCTCGCTATCTGCGCTGGAATCGCGGCCGGTATTTGAGCTTATCTGCCACGTACGCGATGTTTGGAACTGCTGCACGGCGAAATAATATCGGATTATTTTTACCACAGATAAATTATTCTTATGGTATAACCACAGATAATGAAGCCGCGTGTGTCGAATCTTTTGTATGTGTATTTGTGAATGTGATTGTGTGTCGTATTTTAAATCTTGTTGTTGTTTAATATTAGTGGTTTAGAAACTTTGACACCAGGGTTGCTCTTAATGATTATAAATCTGACTACCTATTTTTTTCATATATTTTTTTATGTTACTAAGTGTACAAGACGGCCAAGATGCTCACCTAATGGTAATTAATACGCCTGACCGTGACAGAGAGGCTTCGTATATTAGGTCTCTTATACCCGGTAATTTCACTAGCTACAGTGCCCTCATCCCGAAACACAGAAGCTCAAAACACTTCTATTTTACGGGACGATATCAGTAGTACCTACCTACACTACTCAGTACCGAGTATACTACTTATTCGATAAGAAGGAGCAAACAATGCGAACAAGTAAGACTATTTAAATGAATGCGTAGTCCGCGAATCAGTTGCCATTTCACAAAACGAACAAACTATGAACAATGTATTTTTTCGGCCATCTTATTCTTCGAAATTGAAAGGGGTTCCAATTAACCCGCTCTCACGTTATCCGATAGCTGGATGCTTTTTTATCTGTGTAGATGTCAACCCTTCGCGGGTCGCGGTTCTCAGGGACCAACCGTCTTTATTCTAACGCGGGCTCTTTGTTGCTCGTGAAACGTGTATAATTAATAATATCTTTACTTTTTTTCAGTTTGCGATCCCTTAGCTCAAGAGGTTTTAACTTATATGAGGCCCAGCTGTGAGTTTAATGTAGTTGGTAAGACGTTAGACCTTCATACACTACAGGACCAAGGTTGACAATTATTCACAATTTTCATATCAAATTGGTCATCATTTTAGCCATTGGACGTACTTAGTACAAATTAAGTCATTCGCATTTTGTGCCGGACCATTTTGAGCGACATTTTTCAAGTCGTCGGGCTTTTTGGGCCGGAGATCTTTGATAATTTTTCTTCCTATGAAATATTAGTAACTTCTGAAGTCTATGTGGGATCCTTTGCATTTGTGTTGGCAGCATGTTCCCATAAGCAGTGCTGCCGTGTCCTATCATGTCTCACTGTCATTACTCTCGTTGTACTGAGCTCGTTCTAAGGCTTTCTTTGTCCTTAAAGAGACGCGTGATATAGGACCACCAAAGTTTATGGTGATGAAGGGATAATTCCCATCGGGTTGATTGAGTAATATCCAAAACTTACCTAGTTTTGTTTTGAGTGCATCCTGTGTAACATTATAATTTCAGCCCTTGGCAACATTATTCAACTTTTATGAACTCGGTGTAATAATAAAAAATATTTGCATAATAACTAGTTTAGTTGTCTGTTCAATTTCGGGTCATTGTGGGAGCGTGGGCAGATTGGACTTAATATGACTGACTACTGCATCAAGAATGTGTTATAAATAACAAAATTAGTTAATACAATTGATCACGATGTCATATAATTCCAAACTAAAGAATCTTCAACGTTTATTACATATAAAAGTATTTAAATATACAATATGCATTTTTAGTTGTACAGTTCGATTACCAGCAATTAGATAATAAAGGAAGTCAATAGTTTTTGATCCTCGTCCACTGGTGTGAGTACCATGGCTTCTAACGAGTTATAAAAATGGAAGGTCATTATGACTCGGTTTATATACATGGTATACTTTTATATACAGGATTTCCAGTCCCGAATCCTGTTAGGAACAATTGTGTGGTTGCCTTACACCGCGGCAGCCGCGTTAAGCGTCCGAGAAAAAACCGAGTCGCCGCCGTGCGCGCAGTTTGATAGAGCACGTCGCGCGCTGATAACAGACTTATTTGGGTACAGTTCACACTGGGGATGTATCCATCATCATCATCATTACAGCCCAATTATGTCCACTGCTGAACGAAGGCCTCCCCTAATGATTTCCACGCGGACCGATCCCTTGCAGTTGACATCCATCTGCTACCCGCCACCTTAACCAGATCATCCGTCCATCTGGTTGGGGGTCGGCCCACGCTTCACTTTCCGTTACGTGGACGCCACTCGAGAACCTTTCCGCCATCGGCATCGTTCTACGCACTATGTGCCCTGCCCACTGCCACTTCAACTTGCTAATCCTCTGGGCTATGTCGGTCACCCTAGTTCACCTACGGATATCATGTATGGGGATGTATCCGATATATGTAAATAGTGTCAAACTTTCGAAACTTACCGTA
>PQWD01003617.1:0-26183 GCA_019425675.1 Leucinodes orbonalis | reverse complement strand
AGGTTTGATGAGAACATGACCTGGTATCTCAGTAGTTTCTTTATTCACTGGAAACTTTAAGCATACAGCTAAGTGGCAACCACAACAAAAATTACTAAATGAACAAAAAGAATACTATTTTAAGCTTTCCGATTCGTATACACATTGAATCAACGCCGATTTCGCGTAAACGCAATTTATTATTATTAATCTCCCGACTAGTTTTTTTTATAAAGATTTCTACTGGGAAGACGATCTGGAAAATAGTTTTGACAGGTGTGGTTGTCGGTTAAATCTTCCCTTAATATTGAACTTCATTAAAATATACATACCGAGTATCCACCGCCACCATCGCCAATGTAGTTCTGACTGACGACGCGGTAAGTCTTCTGAGGGTCCATAGGCTCGTACCTTGGTACCGAGCAGTCAGCGCACCGCACCAAAGCTGATGCTACCCGAGACCCCACTGGCCGGGTCACGTTGTATATAACACGGAGTCCTACCACAAATTATACGAGTATACTACTATAGCAATTATATTCATTGCTAGTTGCTAGAGGTGGTAGACTCGATACTGAGTCGTCTAGGTAGGTACCACCGCAGTGCCACATATTGTCCCGTGAAACAGGAGTGTGATGCTCTTCTGTGTTTTGGGATGCGGGCACTGTAGCTAGTAAAATTAACAGGTATAAAACCTAACATCTGTTGTCCTAAGTGACGGGCGCAGTGCAGCATAGATGGAGGATATTAACTGTCTATCGGTTGTTGGTCTTCTACAATGCCCCTCTGTCATGGTTAGGCGTATTACTTACCATCAAGTGCGCATCCTTTAAACTTATTATATAAATAAATTAAATGTCCACTTATTTCATTTCAAACTATAACAGTGCACTGCTGGACATCGGTCTTCCCAATTTCGCGCCAAATATCCAGGTCCTCAGCATTCCTTATCCAGCCTAAACCTGCAACCTTTCGCAAGTCGTCAGTCCGTCGGGCTAAGACTACGTACCGCAAAGTTGCAATATTCAAAGAATAAATATCGGAAAAAAAAGCGTAGGCCGTCCCCCAACCAGATGGCCTGAAGATCTGGTTTGGATCGGGTGGCCAATAGATGTCGGTGTGGAAGGATGCTAGAGACAGTTGCATAAGCGAGGTCAAACCCAGTAAGTTTACCTAAAAGTACCTTCCTTTTAAATTTCACTGGTATTAGTCTCTATCTTTTCTCACTGCGATTGAGACTAACAGATAACTTGGAGGCTTTTTATCAGTGTTCAGTCTTTTGAATCATTCAGCCAATTAGGTTCAAGCAAGACTCCGTTAGGTGCGAGTCTCCTCTAGTCGCGAGGCCGCGTGCGATGGCCCGCTAAATCCACGTCGCACTATGCTTCTGACTAGAGATCAGTCCATATCCACATGGTGGTCATTAACGGCAGCCTTCGTTCAGCTGTGGCTATCTCTCTCTCTCTTCAACCTATTGCAGTCCACTGCTGGACATAGGACTCCCCCATTTTGCGCCAGACATCCCGGTCCTCCGACTATATTAGGCAGAAATTATTAGAATGATAAAAAAAATATCCACCATCATTCACACAACGCCATCTAGTGCCTAATAAAGTAAAGAACTTTATGGATACTTTACAACGGATAAATCTTTCTTTCTGTCTTATAGGCAGACCCAGACTAATACAAACAGTAACAATACAATTGGTCTGGGTGATACAAAAATATATGTTGACAGTGCAAATGTGTGTACTGCCCGGGGATCAACCCATGGTCGAAGGCACTGTTTAGTTCCCTCTCAGTCTGAAATAATGTTCATACGCGTACCTCCAACCTGCAGCATACGACTACTGGAGAATTCCCCGCTGAAGTTCACACCCACAGAGAACTCCAGGACCTGAAGAAGAACATCGCCGGGCAGGTCATACACCTGCACGTAGTTCTCGAAAGGCATCGCCATGAGTAGAGATTCCGTTGTTACATCTGTATAAATTAATTTCCGTATTTTAATGTGTCAATGAATAAATAGTTTTCTTTCTTTCTTAAATCAAAATTTTTTTATAAATCAAAAGAGGAGAAATGAACAACGTATTCTGCGCAGTCAAATTGCACAAAACCGCGCCATACGATGCATATTTCACGTCTTAGTTTTATCTGAATTAATACGCTTCTTTATAATGTTAGGAATAAGCCTGCTTTTCAAATATAAATAAAACTTTTATAATGGTACTTATAACTAAATAAATAAATATCCACTGACATTCACACAGCGCCATCTAGTCCCAAGTTAAGCGTGAAGCCTGTATTATGGATACTAAACAACGGAGAAATATATATATATATATATAATATATATATATATATATATATATATATATATATATAATATTATAATATATATATTATATATATAATTTCTCCGTTGTTTATATTTTATCAAATTGAGTGCTGTTGATGACAGTAGATCGCTTATGGTTACAAATCTGTAAAGGAAAATGTGCGAATAAGTGGGAATCATTTATTATGTTGGCAATTTTTCGGGTTGTCTGCGCGAACAGAGTCTGGACTGCTTATTTGCATATATGAAGTGCACGCCATTGCATATTTACATAGTAGCTTTTGCTTTTGTACTTTTTTTTATGACGCGTTAAAGTTAAGATTAGATGAATAATTTTACTTTCTAAATATAACAATTTCTATACGTATATGTATGTCATGGAGCTCGGTAATTTTTTGGTTGACGGTTGTTCGTGATTGTGCATCTGGTTTGTTTATTGCTTATCTAAGTTATAAGTACCATTTAAAAACTATATTTATATTTAAAAAGCAGGATTACCTAAAATTTTAAATAAACGTATTAATTCAGTAAATAATTAGATGAGAAAGAAGCTTTGTATGGCGTAAGTCAAATATCAAGTCCTTTTATTTCAAATTAGGCTTACAAAAAGCACTTATGAACGTCAAAAAATATACAAAAATATAATAAAAAACAATTAAAATACTAAACTATAAATATGAATTTTGATGCTTTGAAGAAAGCGCTTCAGTGGTTTGGCCTGTTGAGAAAGAAGTGCCTGATGAGAAGTTAGTGGCATAAGAATACTCACTCCCGGGGCTTATTTGCACACGCATCCCTCCAGCGTTGACGAGACACACCTGCGCATCATTCCACGCCGAGCCGGACGCGCGGGACATTAGCTGCCAATGTAAGCATATAACTTAACACCTCCATTAACCCATTAAACGCTGGGAAGCCAGACACAATAGAAAATCTACTGTGTCTAGCGCCTTAAGGCGTCATTGTTAACTAAAAAATAACTATCTTCGTGGTCTACTGAGCACAGCGTTTGGCTTAGATCGCTGCGCGTCATGAGTTCGAAATTATAACTGTGTATGTTTTATTAATAAAGTATTTACTTTACTTTTTTTAGTTAGTTTAGTTAGGATAGAATATTGCGTCCCTATAACATTCCACTGCAGGGCACAGGCCTTCCCACACAGGCCTAATGCGGATTGGTGGGTAAAGGCTTAGTGACCTCCAAAGCACGGAATCATTTGTCTTTTCGGCCAATCAGGTGATTTAGTCTACAATGTCCTAACCAACTTAGGCAAAATACTGATTGAAACCTGATTTAAACCTGGTCGGAACTCTAAATGTCACGATTGATCAAAATAATAAAGTATCTCCATAAAAATAAATATATTTTAAAATGTTTACTAATAACGTCACTGTCAAATTCAAAATGGCACACATCCGATGTCTTTTTTTTTAAGTGTCTTGATCTGCAACCTTAAATTCCGATTATTTTGACCTCATGTACCGATTTAAAACAAATCGGACCTGGCATCACTAGTAACAACGTAATCGCTTCCCATTTCGTAACAAACATATCACGATGAATTAAAATTGGACTAAGTATTGAGTACCGCCTCTAAGAAGCCATCGCAAGCCCATCCTCCCATGTTGCACTCCCGGCTGCGACACCACGCGTTGTTGAGGGCAACCTTCGAGGAACCCAGCACCTCTTTGCCAACTGCATCCACCTCCTGTCGCCACGGCTCCAACTCTTTTTCCATCTGGGGATCTAATTTTGAGCGAAATCACCGTTTGGTAAAGAGCTAAAAGTGTCCAACAAATGAAATGAATCCATATAATTTTATTGTTTATGGCCAAAGATTTAGAATTAGTGCGCTAATCCTATATTTATGTATAAGGCACATGGATTTACACGCATCTTGTTTTTTTAAAGTATATTTACCCTGTAAGTCATAGGGAAAATAAACAAATATTAATAATTCAACAACTTCAGGAGTTTTCAAGTGAACGGTATAGATCAGAAAATTAAATATACAAAAATATTGTCTGTCTTTTCGTCAGCGATGGACTCAAAAGCTGCTGAATGGAACTGAACTTGTGATGAACCTTAGTAATATCGTAACGTGACCTTTATGAAGAATTTAGTACACATTTTATCGCAAACATTTATAAATACGATAGGTACCTAAATTTTGACTTTTATAAAATTTTGGATACGACAAACTTAGCGGAACTCTGTAATTTATCGAATGTCTAGTGGGTTTAGTGTACTTTTAATTAAATGCGAATTTTTGTTACTATTAAACACCTTTAACAATGGAGGTTCCCAAGTAGACGGGCTGCCCTTCCCAGGACTGAACGATTCCATTGTCGTCGATGAATAGTTTGATGTTGCCCAAGTACCGCGTATAGCAAGATGCCTGCACCACCGGAATCTAATAAAGATGTAATTTTAATTTAGAAAACAGATAACATCACAAAGTACAATAAAAATCATTGGAATTGCATGTTATGTTGTGTTGAAAAAAATTGGGTTGCGTTTGTTCCGTGATCGGCGCGACCTTTACCCCGCATTTGACGCACTTTTTAGGAATTCACTATAGTAAAAAATAACATAGAAAACACAACTAAAGAAATATATTATTTTTTAGGATGTCTGCTTGGTTGCTAACATTTTTTTATAAACAAAAGAGTCAAGGTCGATAAAACTTACTCTATGGCCGTCAGCTCTCGTCACGACAGTGGGGTATTGGCTGGCGGGGTTGTGCGAGCTGGGTGGTGTGCCCGTGTACAAAAATGTATGTGAGTGCGCCCCCACAATGATGTCCACGTCTGATGATATTTGCGCAGCTATGGCTCTGGAAATATTTGTTTATATGTTTCTATACAGTAATATTATTATTTTACCATCGGCCAATAGTGCGAAGAACTGATAGCCGAAAGGAAGGGAAAGTTTGCCAGTCAAGGAACGAAAACCAGTTTTGACCGACGCCTGTTCCGATGGACCGATGACTTCGTTAAGATGGCGAGAAGTCGATGGAAGTTGACTGTTAGAGGCTTTTCTACGCAGTAGTCGGCAGTATATATCAGTTATTGTTAGTATATTTTAAGTGTCCCTTGCCTAAATGATAGAATGTTAGAAGAGACTTCCGCTTGAAGACAAAGATTACAGTGAAACAAGTAGCGAGCGAAGAGGAATTAGGAATCAACAATTCATATGGAATTTGCAACAGTTCGACGCCTTCTTGGTACCTGTTAACATTCAGGGCTAGTTTCTTTGATTTTCCTTACATCCCTTTTGATTATTTTCCAAGAAGATAATATATCTTTCGTCACATTGTCATGTCTTAATAATTCACAAGGATAATCTCCTTGTGGAATATTAATCTCATTTGAATTAAAGGCATTAAGAAAGAAAATTAGATGATAAAAATACTAAAAGTACATGTTGACATAAACTATCAAATACTAACAGATCTGGGTTGAATCCAACGTGTGAGAGTACGATAATAATATCCACGCCCTGAGCCGTCAGGATGGCTGCTTCTCTATTTATAGCTTCGACTTCATCCTCCATGATGACCCGCCCAATTGGAGCTGAAAACTGAAGTTTATTTTTTTAAATGCACTACCATTAGAAGCTTTTTAATCAAATTAAACACGGCATTTCAAAAGGATGAGGAGTTTTCACTGTAGCGGCTTAAATTTCTCTTATTTTTTTTAATTCTCAATCGATGGTTTTTTTTACAAAACCATTAGAAAAAGCGATCGATAAGAACTTAATTTTTTGTTTGTATCAACGTAGGTTATTGTATTTTGCTTATCGGTTACTGTCCACTTTACGGTCGAATTGTTTTTGCTAAAACTATTTGAAAGTCAGAATTGCATTATGGCAGATCGCTTTTGCAGCAAAAATCATAACAATCAGCACAATACAGAAGATATGAATCAATTGATATGCACTTAGGTACTGTAGTACCTATATCCTTACAAATTACAATGTTTTGATTTAAAAAGATACGCAAATTATGTATAGGAAATAATCTACCGATCAAGAATTTTCGGAAAAGAAAGATGATGACGTGCTTCGGGAGCACGTTAAGCCATCGGTCCCGACTACTATCTTTCTTAGGATGTTAGTTGTTAAGGACCACCAATCCGCATTGAACCCATATGCATAGGTAGTACGGGAAGGCCTATCCCAGCTGGGACGTCTTAGGCTGATGATGATCTATGTTACAATGACGACGTAGGTACTCACAATGTGTCTGGCTTATACCAAAACTAACACGATAGTACCTACTTGGTTTTTTTATATTTAACAGTAGCTATTGGAAGATGTTACCAGCTGATACTATTTTAGCTTACCGTGGATTAATGCGACCTACATTTTTTGTGATGTAATTTTAACCCTTTAAACGCCAATGACACCTAAAGGTGTAAGAAACAAATAGATTCTCTATTGTGTCTGGATTCCTACCGTTCAAAGGATTAAGGAAGTTCTGTGACAAAACATAGCAAAAGGGATCAAGACTCACCACTCTAAGAAGTACTCCTATAATACCAATTTTCCTTCCTTTACGCATGATCACCACATGGTTCTTGAGGTACTTTGCTAATTCAGGTTCAAAGGTGGCGTTCACATTAGCTCCCAGCATTGGCGCTTTTAGTCTCTCAAGATACGGAAGCAACCCCTCAACGCCATGGTCAAACTCATGATTGCCCACCACCTTTAAATTCAAATTATTTTTATTATAAACGAAATTATTGTCATATTAGAAAGAATGATATTTCAATCTAGCTATTCCCCGTGGTATTACCCGCGTTATAATCGATTCGTTAAGTCACGCGACGCACGTCCACCGCCCGTGCGGTAACACATGCTTTATTTCTCCAAAATAAAAAGTGTTGTCTAAAATAAAAGTAATCTATACTTTTCCTTATTACATCAGGTACCTGCCAAAAAATTCCCGTCCGAATCCATCCAGCCATTTCAGTGATTACACGGAACAAACAGACAGACAGTCAGACAAATTTTTTTTTGGCTTTATATATACTGTTTATATATATTCATATACATGCAGAAAAGAATTGTTATTACAATATTACGAACAAACACTCCAATTTTATTTATATGTAATAGACTAAAAACAATAAACTAGCGCGCAGCTGAATAGGGTTTGAAACTCTCCAGTCACTATTCATATTAGAAGACCTTAGACCAGTACTCGTTATGACTGTATCAGTAGTTTCGTTGTTACTTCGATACTTCAATAGCAACAGTCAGTAGGTAAGTGAATTTATTTGTATGATGAATTTACTAATTTAGTCTGCCTTTAGGACTGTCAAGGCCCACAATCACCGCGTTGGTCTTAATTCGCAAGCCCCGTTTGCTAATTAGCTACATCTTATACTTGTACACACGTACTGTGTGCAGTTTCAATATGATGTGAGAGTCATGCTTAGGTAGGTACGAATGCTCGAATGAGTCGCATCGAGCGGAGTGATACCACGGCCTCACGAAAAACCGATATCAAAAATAACTCGCGCGTTCTGTTACATCGAGTACCTAAGTGAAATTTCCAAAGGCCATTCCCCCTTACGCTTCCCCAAATTTCCATTTCCCTATTTTTCAAAGGTTGGCAACGCATTCTTAGCTATTTCACAGTAAATGTCCATGGGTATCATATTTTATTTTATATATACCATCAGGTGAATCGTCTACTCGTTCGCTTACCAGCTGGTTCCCACTTGTCGGGTGTCCGTTCCACATATGAATCGGTTACTCCAGTGACAATTCCTATTATTATAATCGGTTTCAGACACGTGGGAATCGATTTTTATAATATAGAGCCTTTAATATACGGATCCAACATCCGACCAGTGGGAACCAGCTGTAGCAGAAAAAATACTGCTACTGATAAAAAACTACTGCCCTATGGTCAGTTAAAGTATCTTACATGTGCATCGTGAGGAAGCAAGTTCATAAAATGCTGGCTGACGTTCCATCGCAAGAAGTTGTACCAGATTGTTCCTTGGAAGGTATCTCCGCCATTGAGTAGAATGGACTCCGGCTCCAATTCAAACGCTTCATTTATGGCTGTGTAGAGTCGCGCGAAGCCCCCTACGCAGGCAGCTTCGGCAGGGTTGCAAACTGTTCCTTGAGGGCTTACTTCCTCAAAGCTGATAATTATTAACAATAATATTCAAAATATTAAAAGTCGACAGATAAAACCTCAATTAGGTTTTATCTATCGCCTTTTAACTTGAACTTAATTTATTATTCTTAATAATAATGACTCGTCCAGGTAGATGTTTACTGGTAAAGTGTTTGTTTATTGCAGAATTATCCGCAACCTAACGATATAAAACCTAGAGCCTCGCCCAGAGCATACATAGGTGTATGTCTTTGTGCACAAGTGTGCTCAGATTTAATTAGCCTTTACCTCTGATTGAAGCACGACGAAAGCCAATGATAAGCGTCTTCATCACAAATATCCACATATTTTAACCGGAAGCGATACCGAACGAGCGAGCGAGCGATAGCGAACCTACCCACTCAAATTACTACGAGTTCAGTTAGCAATCAAAGAACAGTCAAAAATAGCAGTCTCCTGCTCAATATAATCAACAATGTAAAATTTTTTACGCATCTAATTATTAATGAAGAAAGTAACAAAATGGTGACAAAAAATGCAAAAGAAATTTATCTCGTAGGCATAGAGCGCGAAAACATACAGAATTTGTTTTTATATACTGCGCAAAACGCCACCATTGTTGTTGGACCATTCATTTTATCAATTTGGAAGTACCTAATGATTTTATCTGAATCATGATCAAAAATTATGCGCCCTTTCACTTAGAGCTATAGCTGTAGTAGTGCAAACATTTCTGTTTTTGTTACGGTGCGCAAAGAGGTTGCACTTCTTAATTTTGAATTCCAACTGCCAAAATATAACAGTTTAATATAATCGGACCTATGAAAAACTCATATATTCAAGATATCCATGAAACCACCTATTTTTATCTGAACAAGCATGCAGTTGTCAGTACTCTAACTTAGGTACTTAATAACATATGTTTACTTATACCTAAGTTTAAAGAGCGTCGGTGGCTCAGTGTTGTGGACTGTCGCCTTCCTACCGGGAGGGCTGAAGTTAAAATCCCGACACGTACCAATGTATTTTCGAATTTTCGAAAATATATGTACGTTATCCGACGCTCTTACGGTGAAGGAAAACCTCGTGAGGAAACTTTCATGCACGCACTGCGAAGAGATTCGAAGGCTGTGTGTGAAGTCGTCCAATCCGCACTGGGCCCGCGTGGACGACTAAGGCCTAATCACCCTATACAGGTAGGCTCGTGCCCCTCGGTGGGGACGTTTAATGAGCTGATGATGATGATGATGATACCTAAGTTTATTCATTGTAAAATCACTATTTACATGAACATATTATAGGTAGGTACTTACTGTGCATGAAAATCATTGAAATGTATAATGTTTAATTCGTATATCCCTGTGTTATTCTGAGCTCCTGCAAGACTTAATACAGCACATAATAATGTAAAGAACATCACTTTACTTTTATAATTTACACATTGACAATTAAAATGTATATTATTTTTTGGCGGCAGTCCACCGTGAAAAATATTACGGTAAAATGCGATGCGAATCTTTGGCAAATCCTTATCTTTATTATAACATGAATCAATTGATCCAATCAATGAGGTCAGGTCCGTAATAAGGGCAAATAAAACGCATTATTTTTAATGTGTTAATGCCACACTTCGTCACGAATGGGCCTGTCCATAGTAGACCACTTCTAATTTTAGAAAGCGGCTTTGCGTTGAAGTTCACTTTGTGAGATTTTCCGGAGAAAATCTCTTCACGAAGAAAGATAAATTTATGTTGCGTTTTTGAGCTTGTCATAAACTTGAAGACTTGTATGCACGAACTTCCCAGCACCAGCTTAGCTTGTATAAATGAGAGGGGATGGGAAGCAATTTCCAAAAGAATAACTTGTTACTGACTAACCTTAATGTCTAAAAAACACGTCCTACTTTGCAAATACAAAGTTTGTGAACCCAGGGAAGAAGTTTCCATAAATAATAAAAATAAACTACGTCTCTTACAGTTTTGCTTGACTATCCATTTGTTTAACACAAATCTCTCGTAGGCGTGCGATGTTTTCACGTTTTCCTTCACCGGGAGCGCGTCGGACAAACTTACATAACCTAATTTCGACAAATCGAAAATATATAGTTAAGTCATTTCGCCCGCGCTTGTATCCTCCACCTCGCTACGCCACTGATGAAGGTAGGTACGAGTATAGGTATCTACGAGGAGGTAGGTACGAGTATAGGTAGGCCTGAGCACGGCCCTGTTTAATTATAAAATATAAAATATGCCATAAATACTGAAGATTAGAACTAAACCATGCCCAATCCATGCTATTCAAGCGTACAGAAAGTGTGGCTTTGAGAATTTGATTGTAATATCTAATCAAGATAATGTATTTGGAGGTGTTTCCAGCTATCAAACGAATATTATCTACATCTTTATAGTATAGTAACATTACTAACTCATCGCGGTATGTAGTGAGATTATCTTGCCCGGTAGTTGTATAAAATACCTTTATCTAATATATTTTGTCGATATTAACCCAATCTGCAGACTAATTTTCTTGTTGACGTCTATTTTATGTTTGACGGCCCTTATTATGCAATGGTTGAGATGTCGGATAGTTAACTAAGGGTTCTGTGTTCGATCTCCGGGCAGTACTAGCATTTGGGTGCATGGACATGTATGTTTGTATTAGTCTGGGTGTTTTAATTAAATGTGTATTTATTTACAAAAACATATCTTTAAGTACCTCTAATTTTCCTTTGTTAAGCGCCTATACAACAGGTTAATGCTTAGATGACGCTGTCTGGATGTCAGATGTTTAATTATTATTATTTTTTACGTAGGTGATAGTATTGCGCGAATGAGCCGGCTCGACTGGGTGTAATACAGCCTATACAGTTAAGACAATAGAGGACTTCTCTGGCAAACCGGTGACAAAGGAAAATCCCAACTGCCTTAAAATTATTCATCAAAATATTCAGGGGTTTTCTGGAAAGGAATTAGAATTAGAATTATTTTTAAATAAAATGAATGTTGACATACTATGTATTACCGAGCACTGGTTATAGCAGCATAAACTAATTATTAGAATTGATAACTATATGGTCAGTAGTTCGTTTACTAGGAAATCGGCTATTAGGGGCGGGTCACTATATTATTAAATAATAAAATTAAATTTAAAGAGCGTAAAGATGTGGTGTCGCTTTCTGTGGAACGAACTATTGAACTAGCGTGTGCAGAGCTGGAGCAACATGTAATAGTTTATGTGTACAGGCCTCCATCTGGGAATTTTAGTGTATTTGAGACTACTATGGAAGAAGTATTAAGAAAAATAAGTTCATCTAGTAAAAAAGTGATTGTGTGTGGTGATTTTAACATTACCTTTTTAGAAAATTCACCAAATACTGTTAGGTTTCTAAATCTTTTTTAATCATTTAATTTAATTCATCTTTTTAATGAACCTACAAGAATTACTTCAATCTCGGCCACTTGTTTAGACAACATTTTTTGTAATTTTGATATAAATGACAAGAGTATAATAAATTTCATTAATTCTGATCATAGCGGACAGATGGCATCGTTTGAGCACCGTCTTGCCCCAACTTCATGTAATTTTGTTTGTCCCAATTACAACATACGCATAGAAAAATTTAAGGAAAATATATCTAGCAAGTTGCCTTTATTAACTTATAGTAATGAAAATGTGATGAACATTATAATAAATTATTTAGTGTAATTGAAAAGGAATTTAATGGTACATTTCCAAAAAACATGTCAGATTAAATACTTTAAAATCTAAATTTAGCGACTGGGCCACTACTGGTATTTATAAAGTAAAAAAGTTATTTGAATTGTATGATTAAGGCTAATACTAATGACCTGTTATCATAGAGTATGTTAGAAATTATTCAAAAAAGTTTGCGCAGTAGCTAAAGCCAATTATTTTAAAAATAAAATAATCAATGCTACTAAAAAAGTAAAGTTTCGTGGAATATCATCAATAAGGAGACTTGTAAAAATAAAACACAAGATAACAAGATCTCACTGAATATTGATGGCAGGAGTCTTGATACTGACTCTCAGGTGGCAGATGCATTTGAAAAGTTCTTTACTAATATTGCTGTCACTGTAACTAGTAAATTAAA
Source organism: Leucinodes orbonalis (assembly GCA_019425675.1). Classification (NCBI taxonomy): domain Eukaryota; kingdom Metazoa; phylum Arthropoda; class Insecta; order Lepidoptera; family Crambidae; genus Leucinodes; species Leucinodes orbonalis. Next base: position 13,615 of record PQWD01003617.1, on the reverse strand, counting down.
TTCAAATCCTCATCTTGCTGTTTCACTTCTCAAGTCACATGTTGATGAGTGCAAAACGTCTTTTAGATTTACACTGTTTTTTTATATTTAACTTTTAAAGAGTTAAATATAAAAAAACAGAGGATTTATGGGGACTCTCTACAGAAATACTTAAAAATATAATTATATGTATTGCTCCTCACTTAGCTGTTATTTTTAATCAGTGTGTTGACCAGGGCAAATTTCCAAATTTGATGAAATTCAGTAAAATCATACCTTTATTCAAATCTGGAGAAAAAAGTGACCCGTCTCACTACAGACCTATCTCTATTCTCCCAGCTCTAAGTAAGATATTTGAAAAAATTATATTTAATCAATTATTGTCTCATTTCAACGTAAACAAATTATTACATAGCAATCAATTTGGATTTACTAAAGGCAGATCCACTACTGATGCAGGAGTGGCACTAATGAAACATATTTTTGAGGCGTGGGAAAATAAGCAAGATGCTATAGGAATATTCTGCGATCTATCGAAGGCATTCGATTGCGTTAACCATAATACTCTCCTCATGAAGTTGAAGCATTACGGTGTCGATAAGGACGCTCTTAATTTAATACAATCATATTTAACGAATAGAGTCCAAAACGTACATGTCGGAGAAACAAGTTCCAGCGGAGCCCTTTTATTGATGGGCGTTCCCCAGGGCTCAATATTGGGACCTTTATTATTTAATTTATATAAATGATCTACCTTATTATACTCAAAACCTATGTGAAACTGTATTATTTGCTGATGATACATCTCTTATATTTAACGTGGATAGACAAAAAGAAACTTTTGACGATGTAAATACTACACTTTCTCAGGTATTACATTGGTTTACGACCAATAATTTACTTCTTAACTCTAAAAAACCAAATGTATTAAGTTCACAATGCCTAATGTAAGGCAGGTAGATACTTTCATCACTTTGGATGAAGGACCCATGGAAGTAATAAATTCAACCGTTTTCCTGGGTATAAAATTAGACGCAAAATTGCAGTGGGGTCCCCATATTGCGGCTTTGGCAGGAAGGCTTAGTTCCGCTGCATATGCTGTAAGGAAGATAAGAAGTCTCACTGATATTGAGACTGCAAGACTTGTGTATTTTAGCTATTTTCACAGCGTGATGTCTTATGGTCTACTTTTGTGGGGGTCTGCTGCTGATCTACAAACAATTTTTGTATTGCAGAAAAGAGCCATCCGTGCCATATACGGCCTTAAATCACGTGACTCACTAAGGAATTATTTAAACAAATAAGTATTTTAACATTACCGTCTCAGTACATTCTAGACTGCGTCATCTATGTACACAAAAATTTACATGTATTTTCAAAAAAGTCAGATAATCATAGTTTGAACACTAGGAACAAACACAAACTTGCCGTTCCAAATCTTAGATTGCATAAGGTTGGGAACTCATTTGTGGGATTAAGCATTAAAATATTTAATAAGCTACCACAAAATGTAATTGATTTACCCCTGCATAAGTTTAAGTCTCATGTAAAGTCTTTTAATAAAAAAAGCTTATTATAGTGTTGAAGATTATATAAATGATAAAAACTCATGGACATGTTGATTCCAGCCTGCACTACTTTTGTTTTTTTTTTTCATCTATTTAAATTTATATAATACTTAACTGCTTAATAGTACTTTTGAAGATTATTATATTTTTACCAATACATATGATAAAAATTGAAAATATAATTTGCTTTAATAATTGAATATTACATTTTTTTGAAAAGAGTAACTACTGAGTTTCTTGCTGGTTTCTTCTCAGTGGAAAACTACCTCCCGAACCAGTGGTAGCTTCATTTGACATTCATAAGTGTTCTTTAAGGACCTAAATTGAATAAACACTTTTCATTTTTCATTTTCCTTATGCTGAGGCCTCATGCGTTTCGCCGAGTGACCATTTGTATAGACATGCTGTGAGGAAAAATAGTGATTAGAAAATAATTCCTAAATTAGGACTAATAAATAATACACTTAGATAATTTCTAGAACATTTATTTATAACGTTAAGACTCGCTAAATTAGCTACAGTACATGAATCGTCAGGAGTTAATAATAAATGCCGAAGTTCCGTGCATAATTCTAATATATGTTAATAAATTAGATAATATTTTTTGTCCCCTTATGTCGCAAGTGAAACTATACAAATATGTTTTTTATTTATAAAAAGTTACAAGGCACTTATTTTTCAATATTAATATTAAAATTATACAGTGAAAATATTTTGTTAGATAAACAATTTTAATCTTATTTATATCGTGTACATTGTTCTATTTGAGATCATAAAGATGTGTTCCTAAAGATCTCAAATACTGAACTCAAACCTACAACTGTAATGTTGTTTTTTATTTATCATCTTTAATGTAAATGTAAATACTTTATTTAAAAAAATAGTACAATCGCAAAATATTTAAATATCAACATAGAACATAAATATATAAATATTGAGGGCAAACATATATTAACATTTAATAAAATGTGTACTTTCTATAGGTACTTGTTCTGTATGTTAGATATTATTCCCTCCAGTGGCAGAATACTCAATTAGAAGTATATTATGTCAAGTCTTATTTTGACTTTACGCCACGCTAAAAAAAGGAAATATAGATTAACTAAAAATGTGGCATATTCATTTGAATTAACATTCCTGTATTTATGGAAAAACACAATTTGGTATCTTTCGTTAAGTTCTTTACATAATTTTGAAAATTGGCATGAATGCAAATAAATAATGTTATTATATCATATCATGCAAGATATTTAGAGGCAATAAATTACTTTCTGATTGCGAATTCGTGTGTACTAATTTTTTATACAGAATAAGTATAAAATATCGTTTTTTTCTATGAATTAAGTGCGTGCTAATTAAGGTAACAATATATATATACGAGTTAAGTAAAACGATGAGTCAACTTTAATGCTACTCCATTTCTTCAACAATTTTATAATAACTATACCACAACAAAAGGAAATTAATGAATTCAAAACATTAGTAAATTTAAATGTCGAAAATACTGAAATATAACGATTGAAAAACTATCACAATGATCACTAAACTTTAATAATAAAATAACTATGTACATACTAACTAGCAACTAAGTAATAACGCCAAACAGCGATTTCATAACTCACTCAAACTTCCATGCATTTGAAGTAAAATAAATTATACACTTTGTTCAACGAATGTATGTACATATTTTCCATAAAATTGTAGGTTTCATATCTATAAGTTACACTAATAATATGGAGATTGAAAAATAATTTACGCATTTAACATAATATAAATTTGTTTGTAGAAATGCTGAAAAATACAAAGAAAACCTAAATATACTATGCAAATATGATGGGCACTTCTAAATTTAAAGAAACGTACATAAATAATATTTATTTTGGAATATTATCTCAATTCTACTTTCTATTACAAAAGCTGTATTCTATTTATTACAAAAACATTATAATACGTGAGGTGCACATACATTATGAATGAATATGTGAAGGTAGAAAACCATTAGTTTTCTACTCTATATTTTTTGGTGGTTCGTAATAAGATTGTACCTTCCGTACGTACCATACGTGTACTCGGTACAATTTTAAGCCTCTTTATCAGAAGATCTGTACACTATTTGCAGCAGATAGCCTTTATAACTTCACCGTTCAAGTGGCGCGAGCAAAGAGCTTTCAACTGTGTCCCTGTGAGACTTTCGAACCATCGCCTGTACTATTTATATAAGTTTTTGGAAAATAGTACTACGACCAGGGCCTTGATTCTACTAAATTACTTGACATTACGACACTTTTCAATCTATCATAGGTATTCCGGTACAACTTTAAATCTAAATCTTTTAATCTTAATGGTTTAAAATTATAATTATATAGTGGAATAAATTGTCTCATATTGTTACCAATTATTATTCTACCGTAAAACAGAAACGAATGAGTGCAATATGTTACTAAGGAGACAAAATAACGATCCAAGCAGCGCATTTTAAATTAGAGGAATTGAAGACCAGCTCTATAATCCAACTTAGCTAATCGCGCCATTTCACAACAGATACGAGTATAAAGACTATTTGCAACTAACGACAAGACACATGTTATGAAAATAGGAATTTGTACATAAGTCTTAGATAAACAATAAACACGTTTAGTTATTGTTGTATTTTTAACATTAACTTATTCATTACAATTTTGACCATGACCAACGCGTCATTAAAAGGGTACAAAATTAAAAGCACGAGCACACTATTATGACATATAGCGTGTGACGTGATTATGAATGAAAATACTGCCCAACTGTCGCGATGAACAGATTTTTGCCGCGGACACTTTACTGAGATGGTGCATCTTAGTTTATTGTTTATCAAAGATATAAGTATAATAAGTATGGTACTCAGTAAAATTTTTCAATGTCACCACGTACCTTAATTTTGTGCACGCTTCTAGAAATACGTGCATAAATAGCCAATATTTTAATATATTTTGCTAATTCGAGTTCAATACACTCAAGCGTGTTGAAAAGGTACTAAAAGTGCAAAATAAGAAGGCAAGTTAAAGACAATGCTTTTGCATTTTAAACAGACCAATACAGCAAAATGACCAAAGGAAACAAATTATTATTTCACACCTTACCTTAACATGGTAGGGTTTCAATTATGATGGTATTTTTTTATTTCAATAAATTCAAGTGACCTAACATAAAGTTGTATATACCGATTCGATAAAGGCTGTTAATACATTAACCGCCGCAGATGGAATAACCAAAAAAACAAATATATTTTTCTATTGTACATGTACAGCCATCAAATAATAAACTAGTTTTTTAATGGAATAATATGGATTTTATTTTGGTTTAAACACTTTCTTTTATCTTAGATCACTCTCAATCCTAGCGCGAGTACCTATATATTTTAATTATCATTTTTCATGTATTGCAACAATCAGTTCATAAGTTTTTTCAAAATATAAGTTACAAAACGAAACTAACAGCAAACTTTTTACCAATTTTTGTTTTCATAAGAAAGAAAATTATATTTAATGCTAGAACATATCATATTGATTTTGATGCTTATCATAAGCACATAGGTCCAAAATAAGTTGTCACTGCTACACCAATAGTTCAAACATGTATTACCTTCATTACTTCTGCTGTTAAATGTACGTCAGGTGATCATAGAATTTAATTAAATGTATAGTCCATGTATAAAAGTTCACGAACTTATACTTTCATTTTATATAATATATTCATTAATAACAAACATAATCAGTAGTGCTTGTGAATACTGATGCCTGTAGAATAGATAGAAATGATGATTCACAGTTTAAACAGTACGAGTAAGGACCGTTACAAGTTTAAGGCCTCTGCTGCTTTCTCATATGATGTTAATTATTATTTCTAAATACAATTTAGGTCACCCATTTTACAGGAAATTTTTACATTAATTGTTATATTGACATTATTTTCACGGTTGTTCTAATACATAGAAAAAAACAACCGTGAAAATTATGTCTCACAATATATACTGTTTACGGAAAGTTCTAAGTATTAAAAATGCGTATGTAAATATTATATTTGGTGTAGATATCATCGGTACAACCTTACCGACAGATGCGCATGCGCAGTGACGGGCGACTGGCGATTCGATTACGAATAGGGCGTGCGGGGATTCACGTTTATCATCTCGGTAGTGCTGGATAAAGGAAAAAGATTAATATCAGGTTAACTATGACGAATCTTTATCATTTATAATAATTTGAAATCCGTAATGGGTTTTGAAGGTTATTAGTTGGAAAAGTAATGTTTGTAACCACTTCATTCATATTAGTCATTTGTTGTCTACAATTGCAACAAACGGATGTTGGTTTGGCCTCATTGGTATGATGATTTAGGTTATAAATAGCACAATATGAGCCATATAGGCTATTCAAAGATTTTCGACATCAACACACTATTAACATTTCCACAGGCCACATTGCCAAATACCTAAAAATGTAATTTAAATTTGAGCTAGACAGCAGTGTCTAAAGGGCACATTTTCCTCTGTCATCTTCCTCAAGTCAACTAGCCACATTTATCATGTCATGTCATATCACTTTCAACGTCAATGACACTTGAGACAATAGATTAGCCAACACGTTATTATCAATCTAAGGACATAATTCAAACATTTATAACAAGCATAGTTGATACATTTTATCAGGTTTAATTATTTTATGGTATTTTATGACTTCATAAAATACTTAACGGTGGTAAAATATTTGATATTGTACAATCTAATACTAATAATCTAATAAGAATTTACAAAAAGGCGTGACTGTATGCGTTTTTTTTTTCAAAAAATTATTTACTTAAATCCAACTACACTTGACCGAAATCCAACTTTTGGTCAATTTCATATCGCGCTCATCATAAGACAGCTAGTTCAGACGAAATGTAATCTTTACCTTATGGCAATACCGAATATTGAAAATGACAGCTGTAACAGTATCGGAAGGATATCGTAACTATCCCCATATTAAAATCGGAACGATTTGTTTTAAAATAACGCCATCGGCTTGCAGTAAACGTTGAATTAGCTACTTGACTGACATAAAAAAACAAAATTCGAAGGGCATGTTAAACTGACAGTCACGGTTGAAATATTGCTATTTACATATTTTTCTTATCGGGTCTAAATGGCTAATAAACTGTATATGAGGACGCGACCAATATTGGGCCTCATCAATCGCCCTTTAATTCGACAGCCAGTGGTTAAGGAAAATCGCATGAAGATGGCCAGACGCGGGCCCAGTGCGGATTGGACGACTTCACACACAACCTTCGAATCTCTTCGCAGGCGTGCATGAAGGTTTCCTCACGATGTTTTCCTTCACCGTAAGAGCGTCGATAACGTACATATATTTCATCATATTTTTATTAAACATCAACATATTTTTATTAAATTTTAACGTTAGATAAACCCACGTCTTAGGCCTAAGGCGGTGTTGTACTTTGATATTAGTTGTGTTTATCAATCTTCCTTTATCTTCACGATAAAAATAACATTATTATTAGATGTAAATAATCAAATTGCAGTGAGCAAAATTAGCTTTTTAAGAACATATAACAAATTAATTATGTATTTGGCGGAACGATCGTTAAAATAAAATTAAAATGAATGTTCGTTCTATAAAATTCAATAAACTACATGACTCTTGAAAGCAACAATACTCTAGATTATTTAAAGTTGTGCTAAAGTTTTACTGTGCGAATGCGAATGACGGAAAAGGAAATAGAAGGAGGAAAAAGGGTGATTTCGAGCCCTCCGGTATCTTACTCATTCTGAAAAAAAAACGTCTTAATAACGGTATGAAAAGCATTAATATTTATAGGTACGACGACAACCGTTATAATTTTTTTTTTAATTTACGATTAACTTGATGACGTCAGATCATTGGTTTTAAGACTGATTTGCGATTTTATTCAATAACATGACGGCTGGTGTGTACTTTATATCAAAATACAGGTATTAAAAAGATATAAAAGATTCTAAAATTTTAATTTAAATGAAATCTATATACGATTTTTTAAAATAATTTGTTATATTTTATAAAGGTAACATTTTCTGATAACTTAAACTACCTTTAGATATAATCTAATACATATAAAGTTTTACATATACCAATTAACAACTACATTACGTTTCTATTTTACTTTTATCTTTACTAGCAAAAGTTTAATACAAAACACTAATATAGGATAACCAACAACAATTTCAAGTACCTCACGGGCGTAACTTACGAGGTGACCGGTGCATTACGTGCAGTGGAATCGGGCGGAAGGTAGTAGGATAGGCCGATCGGTGGGGGATATCTATAGTCAAGGCATAGTGGCAATTTAATATACAGGGTGTTTGGCGCATGGACCGACAGGATTTTTTGGGGTTCTTTTCACCGGTAGACGCAATGTTGCCACTTGTTATGAAGTCTGCACGGATTTCAGCGTTTGGAAGGTTCTAATTTTTTCCCCGATATGAATCATATCAAGTTAACATTTATTAAGAATAAAAACACATTACAAATCATCCTGCGGTATTGCAACATCAAATAAAAGTTATAACGATTTGAAGGCATGAATTCGGATATTTAAAGAAAATAATAAAAAAGGCATATCTCAACTACCGCTAAACTTAGGACAATGCGTCTACCACGTAAATGTGGCGTATGTATGTGGAGACTGGAAATCAAAGCAGATAACTGGGATATACGAGTATGAATATAGGGAACATTTAAGTCCAGCATTGGACTGCAGTATGTTTGTGAGTTTATAATATAAGAAATCAAATACAAAATTACCTTTTAGAGCACCTAACATGTATGACCAGAAGCACGATGCCCAGCAGCAAACAGAGGGTACCCACAACCACGTACGCAACCCCCAGGAACGGGTTCTTGCCGCCGAGCAGTGACGTTGTCGATATTATGAACGTCTTGGTGCCGTCAAAGTCGATCACCGGGTAATCTGTACATATATAAATAAATAAAATCATTTCAGGTCAGACATTGGTAATAACAAAACATTTCGTGTTGTTATGAAATGAACATAAGAGCAACTGGTCGTACTTCCATCCAGTTGAGTTGATGACATTAAAGGCATTTATCAAGAGTAGGACTGATATTTAATTTTAATACTTAAAAGTATTTATGTGTGTCGTTGTGAAAATTATTGTTAATTGTTGTATTTATAATAAAACTAGATGTTCCTCGCGATATCAGATATTCTCCCGCAGTAAAACATAACCTAAAAAGCGCACAGCCCGTGCGACGTGAACTGTGCGTCGCGCGGAACTACATTGATTTATTTTCCTATAAAAAAGTAGCCTATTTTTTTCCTCATTACATCATTTGGAGTGTCTGTTTGTAACATTGAAATAACCATTTTTTTCTTCGAGCATATGAAATACGATACACACGCCAAAACAACATTTTTGTTTTTATCTGTCTGTATGTTTCGAGTAATGCCTGAATCGACTGGACCGATTTGGACGGCTCATTTCTTGGCAGGTAGCTGATGCAATAAGAAAAACATAGGCTACATTTATTTTAGAAAATACTTTTTATTTTAGAAAAATAATGTTATGTTCTTCCGCGCGACCTTCGCGTGAGCTGCGCACTTTAAACGTGATTTAAGGTTATGTTTCACTGCGGAAGAATATCTTATACTGCTGGTAATACCGTGGATATAAAATAAATAAATAATATACATATAAAATATACTGACTGTACTCGACGGTGAGCTCGTAGGGTCCATGTGCCAGTCCTTTGCTGAGGCCCGACTGGGAGTGATCTACGCGCCGGTACAGCTTGCGGAAGGTTGGCAACGCCGCAGTACGCATCCATACAATGAGGTCTTCATTCTGACATACACAAAATTCAAATTCCCATTTAATTAGTTACTACTTCGTGGTCTAGTGGCCCAAGCATAGAGTTCAGATAGGTTATCTGTGGGTCGTGTTCGTGGTTTGAATCCCAGAGGGAGAACGCATAGTTGATGTCACTTTGCGCGACTTTTTGAGTGTGTTTAAAACACTGCGGACTGACTCACGTGATGTCTGAAATAAAAGATATAGGCTGATGATGATGATGACTGATTTAGTAAGATGATTGAGATGTCTGTTCTATACTAAACATTTCAGGTCCGATTCCCGTGGTATACTAAACACAAATGTACTGAATATGTCTGTTTCCATTACTCTGCTTGCCAAATTTATTTTGAATAATAATAATTAGCTTTCGAATAGGAATTATAGTTATAGTAAATAATATCATCAGCTCTTTATTTTTTACCACTGAGGGGCACGAGCCTACGATAGGCCTTAGTCATCCACGCGGGCCCAGTGCGGAATGGCCGACCGCACATACGAACTTTGAATCTCTTCGCAGGCGTACGCAGGTTTCCTCACGATGTTTTCCTTCATCGTAAGAGCTTCGGATAAATGTACATATACTTTTGAAAATACATTGGTACGTGGCGGGATTTGAACCTGCACTCTCCAGATCGAAACGCAACAGTCTTTACACCAATGATACAACGATGCTCCTATTATCTAAAATAATTATATTGTATTACCTGGAAACCATTGTTAGATTGATTATAACGGTCGAGCTCCCACACGTTCACGCGCCAATTCACCGGCTTTGTGAAGTTTGCAAATGCTGTAAAAAAAAGTCTCATGTAAGGTCTTAAAGTGTGCAATATTCGGAGTATGTACTCTTAGCTTAAAGAATATTGTATATAGTATTTATTTTTAGGAATATGCATGGGCCAATGGCTGTGGTTTAAGTTTTAGTACACCTATATGATAAAAATCAATAACTGCTCAGTTGTTTTGCATGATATGCAATAAAAAATCTATTGTATACGGCTTATGTTCTGGCTAAATAGTTGTGTCGCTGCAATGCCTTGGTCCAGATTTTAGTATTTGTTGAAGTTCTTATAATTGTTTATTTATTTGAACTCTTAGTAGAGCAAGTTATTTATGGAATCTTTACTGGATAAAGAATTCATTATTGTATGTAGTGTATAGGTTTTAGTTCACCTTTATGATGAAAGACAATAGCTGCTCGGATGTTTTGTGTGATAAGCAATAAAAAATCAATTGTATGCGGTGCTTAAGTCCCGGCTAAATAGTCAAGTCGCTGGAATGCCTTCGTACAGCTATGAGTACATGTTGAAGCTGCAATAATTGTTTATTTATTTGTACTCATAGTAGAATAAGTTATTTACATGACTGTACTGGAAACCTTCATCTCCAAGGGGTCTCTTGCTAGTGTGCTTATTTACAACAGAAACAAAACATCACTTGGGCAACTACTACGAGTATTTATGTTCAAATAATTTTACATATATATGTATAGTTGAGGAAAACCTGAATTTCCTGGAATCTTCCCAACTTTTCAACAAGTCACAAAAGATCTTTCAGGAAGAGGTGACAACAGAGGGTTTACCGCCATCTCTCAAAACAATATTATTATAAGATACATCGTCATTTTTGTACCAGAAAAGGCGAAGTAATATTTTAATACAATGTTGGTAAGCCCCATGTCTGTTTTATATAAGGGGTTCCATTCCGGTTCCGTTCCATTACTTACCGATACGCAAATCGCCCTCGGGATTCCGGAACTTGATGTGTTTGTCCGAGTTCCACGCGATACCGGTATTAAACACACTGACATTTTTCCTTAAGACCACAGAGTATACCGTCAGCGTATCTATAACGAGAAAAAAAAAACAAATTTTTTATTAATTATTATCTAGTAATTGGATAAATCTTACAAATATGATCAAGCCTTCTTGTACAATGGGTATTCTCTTTTAAATGGCTTGCAATGCATTTTTGCTGCCTGGTTTTGTGAATAATAATAGGGTTTCTATGTATAATAATATGTAAGATTTAAGATATGTATATTTAATTAAATTGTTAAGTCCTCATAATACAAGCTCTGATTAAATTGATGCTTTTTGTAAACAAAAGAGTGGTACTGACTACCACAAGCAATTAAACTTAAAAGGGAGCACCAACTTATGCTTGTATTAGACTAAGTTGCTGAAATAAACTTTTTGTATTTTGTATAAATGTCTCTGGATATTATTATTACCATTGAACAAGGAGTTCGCAATAGCTCCGCAGGGCGCCACCGGCTTCCGCTTGCCGTCCTCTTCAGCGTGCGCGAAAGGCTCGCAGTCCGATGATGGAGTCATCGACAGCCGACCGAGCAGTTGATTGTCGTCTCTGCAAATAAGATAAATGATAAGAAAACTTATCACAATTTATATATCATGTAACATATGTTATATTTCAGGTTTATGGATCTTGATAATCGGATTAAGTCTGTCTTATTTTTTATATTTACCACTACAGGTAGATCATATCTGTTTGGAAAGGTTAAAATCCCCAACTTTTTGTTTAACCCTATGACCGCCAATGTCGTTATAAAGCGCCAGACGCAATAGATTTCCATTGTGTCTGGATTCCCAGCGTATAACAGGCTTATACAATCCTGCTGCAGGGAATAGGGGTTTCTCAAGTCAACACTCAATATTTTGACAACCCATTTGGTGTTGGGGTTGAGATGTCAGCTGCAACACCAAGGGTTCCGGGTTCGATCCCTGGGCAATACAAACATTTGTGCACATGAACATGTCTGTTTGTAATGGTCTGGATATTTGTAAGGTATTTAAAAAAATATATGTAAGTATGCTTATCCATTGTTTAGTACACATAATAAAGGCTTCACGCTAAACTTGGGGCTAGCTAGATGGCGCTGTGTGAATGTCATTGGATATTTATATTTATTTATTAATGTTGTTGTGGGTGTTTGAACCATCACCAACAAACCCAATGCATATTCTATATATTGAATCCCATTACCACCAAAAACTATTTGGACTATTGTGGTTAACCCCAAAGTGTTTGTAAATAGCTAAAGTCTTAGCTATTTACAAACACTTTTGAATAATTAATTACCTAGACTTGACATAACGCCTATGGTTCTGGTAGTAGTTGCTCAAGCCATAGTAAAAGTACACATCCCTCTTGAAATCTTCAGTGAGGTTAAAGTTTATTTTGCAAACACATGGCTGCATGAAATTCTGCTTGATATAGTCAGCGCAAGTAATATTCTCATTTTCCTTCTCACAGTAAGTGTAGTCTATAACATGCTCTTTTACCTGGAAACATCAAAATAAGTTTAACACAAACTTATATGTACATAGGATAGTTAAAAAAATAATAATTCAAAAATTACTTTAAACAAACCTAGGTTACAACAAATTTCAGTAATAATCCTTTTAAGTAAAAAAATAGTATTGTATGTAATGTAATACCTGGCCATTGTGTTTTTCTGCTAGGATTTTTCCACCAGTATCATCCCTATATACAGCAGAGTACTGAGATAGGTTGAAGTGAGTACCAATATCTTAAATTTGCATGTATTTTAACCACTCAAACGTTGCACACACATAGACAATACATTCATGTATTGTGAGTTTCCACCCATTATGACCCTCTACTACCTGTACTTCCACCCATTATACCTCGCTCTAGGTACTTCTACACATTTTTGTGGAGCTTAGGGTCAAAGTAATCACAGTAAAAGGTCATGGATTCAATTCCCACTTAACAACAAATCAAGACTAACAATCTTGATATCTAAAAAAATTCATAAGTGTGATCAAAAAATTAAGTGGACACACCTGTATAGGTGCTCTTTTGAATATACTACAATACTATTGTCCCACCCCTAAATGAAACTAGGTATACAGATAATACAGACATTAGCTGTAATACATAAGTTAATTTGAGTAAAAAGTTAGGTAAAACTGCCGAAAACAGCTCATTACACTAACTCAGTATGTACAGTGTAAAGCCATCATAAAACGATAGCAGTTAGCTGACATTTAGGCGGGTGTTATTTAAAAGGATTACCTCATCAGAAAAGTACAGTAATCCAATTCCAACTGGGATAAATGCGATGCCAATTACAAAGAAGGTCGGCAGAACAGTCCCAGCGGTCAATATAGGCTGCCAGGCAGGCAAGCGT
>PQWD01003616.1:0-55958 GCA_019425675.1 Leucinodes orbonalis | reverse complement strand
AGTCTCATTGATTTTTGGCCAAGAGCCGGTCTCGCAAACCCCGATATGTCTGCGGCGATCGCAAATCAGCGAACGGTTGACGTGCGGCGTTTCTCAATGTTGAATTGAAATTAGTGGGACTAAAGGTATTAGAGTGACCGCGGGGGGTTATGACGCTCAAATTCGTATGCTCATTTAGCAGGCTGCGCGAGGGTTGACTGCTGAGGTAGGTTTCTAACCTTATTGTAACTAGTAGACATATTTAGACATCCCGTTTCGTTTTCACGAACTCCACCGTCTTGGACATAATGGAACATTTCATTTCTTTTTTTTTTTGAAGACGACGTTTTATATACCGTCTGCGGTGAGAAACAAATTCTATTCAACCTATCGCAGTCCACTGTTGGACATAGGTCTTCCATTTTGCGCCAATATCCCGGTCCTCCGCTTTTCTCATCCAGCTCCACCAGCGACCTTTCGCAAGTCGTCGGTCCATCGGGCGAGAGGGCGTTCTACGCTACGCTTGCCGAACGCGATCTCCACTCCAGAACTCGTCTGCGAACAAATTGCTGAGTTTATATTTTTTGTTTAGGAAGAGAGGACTTGATGGAAGTGTTCAACTCCGCCTATGAACAAAAGGTGGCTCAAAGCGCCCGGTGCGTTGTTGCCTACTACTATAGTAACTCTTTATACTTGTAACTTTTTTACATTTAATTAAATAACTCATTTTTCACTTTTATTCTGAATGATGTTCACTTTTAGATTTTTAATTTATTTATTATCGAAACTTTTTATGCGTGTTGAATCCTCAGATTGGGAAATGAATATTTTTACATATTCAATAGTTTTGTTCGTTTTATTAACAATGACAATCAAAGTTATATTATACATAAGTAACCTCGTGTTATCTGTTTTTAATCTAAAAAGCCATATTTTTTATATAATTTATTGTAAATATGCTCGAGTAATTATTTGAATAACATGTATTTGAATCCTTCGCTGGTCTTTTCTGATTGGCTATTTGACAACCAATAGGAACCAAGCCAGTAGGGATGTTGTAAGAAACTTAAATCGCTCTCAAGCTAGCACTAGTGGTAAAAATTTAACTACAAGGTGGCGTATAAATACAGAACTGAACGGGTTTAATATTTATAAACCCTATTCCTAAGGGTAAGCGATATGTATTCATGAAGTAAACTTACTCTAAAGAAGCAGGGTCCTGTTATGTAAAACCTATTTAATTAATCCTATGCTACCATGATATTCTGTTCATTTAAGGTAGATACGCGCCAGCCGTGCTCAAAACGAACCGCCGAAGAGAGTACGCTGCACTCTTTATAAGTAAATGTACGCTCATTCGAAATATGTCTAGTGTGCTGACACTGTATCGGAACACTATTTCGATTATTTTGTGAGCATATCACGAATTTACTTTTTACACCATTGATGTTAATACGGATTCCTATTACAGATGAGTAATAGTTTGCACACTCCTTAGGCTCGTTGTGTAAATTGAAGGCTGAGAGCCATCTGCGCTCGCCAATGCCCTGTGAAGCTGTAAAGGCCATTGCGCCTTCAGCCGTGGTTAGTTCGGAAAAAAATGGGTTACATACTGTACTCTCAATAGAAACTACGAAATATACACTGCGGTGCGTACTATGAATTTACCTTCTTATAACCAATTTCGGCTAGAAATTATATAGATTGTTAAAGACTTACATTATATACAACAATAGATAGATCCAACAAGCAAGGATTAATCCTTATTAAAACAGTCTCAGTTCAGGTAACCTACATTTAGGGCTGCCATTTACCAAAAGCAAAGTTTCTGTAAGAAAATAAAGTGAAATCTATCAGAGATTCGTTCAATCAAATATCCTTTTCCCAACAGTTAGATATCTTTTCCCAAAACCTGGCACAGTTATCCGACGCTACTTTCAAGTCCTGCATAGAGCAGCATATGGACACAGTAGATATAAAGCAGATGCTCCATGGTCAGAGGTGCAACCCATGGTAATTGTATAGTGGATAACTGTCTGATGGTGTTACCAATTCGAATCTACCCAAACAGAACGAGCGAACCAATGAGCGTCGGTGGCTCAATTGTGTAGACAGTTGCCCTCTTACCGGAGGGCTGAGGTTCAAATCCGACCACGTTATATTGTGTTTTCGAAACGAAATTATATGTACGTTATCCGACGCTCTTACGATGAGAAATCGTAAGAAAACTGAGCACCTGCGAAGAGATGCAATGGTTGTGCGTGAAGTCGTCCAACCCGCCCGGGCCACGTGGACGACTAGGGCTTGACATCCTATATGGACAGGCTCGTGTCCCTCGTGGGACGTTTAATGAGCTGATGATAATGCCGCACTGCGCCGTCACCCGAGAAAAAATGTTATGTGTCTATGCCAGGTAATCTTCACTAGCTACATCTATCCCGAAGAACACAAAAGTGCATAGCACTCTATTTCACGGACTATATCCGATAAAAGAACGAAAGAATGCAAATACTATTGAAGCACAATAGAACGACGGCATTTTAATATAAGCGGAATCAGGGTCCATTACATTTAATGCCATCTCTTAAAACAGTGGTACATAAATAATATACTTACTTTTGCTTGGTACAAAAATGCTGACGTGTCATTTTACTATACGTTTTTTTTTTGTAAATAAAGTGGCTGTAACCCTCCAGGTTGCTCATCTTCTCAGTGGATAGCAACAGTCTGAACCTAAATGTCAATAAAGCTACACTGGTAGCTTTATTTGACATTCATAAGTGTTCTATGGACTAAATTAAATAAGACATTTAATTTTGTGCATAAGCTTTAATAGCCCACAAAAGTAGATAATAATAAGGGAGGCAACCCTACTCTCGAGTAGTATTCACACACATGGCGTTGTTTTCGGCTTACATGGCAACTTCGTAATTACTTACAAATTCATTGAGAAACAGAAGTCTATTAAATTGTAGCTCTATTATAATATTTTTGAAAGAAAGAAAAAATATTTATTGGAATACAACATAGTACATCAATTAGTATTTCTGTAAACAACAGTCATCATCATCAAGCTTATATACATCCCCACAGGGGGCACGAGCCCTACCCTATAGGGTGTATAGGGCGTAGTGGTCCGCGAGCGCCAGTGCGGATTGGCCGACTTCGCGCATAACCTTTAATCTCTTCGCGTGCGTAGTTCCCTCTCGATGTTTTCCTTCACTGTAAGCATGGATTAACGCAAAATATAATTACGAAAATTAATTGATACGTGGATTTGACCTGCACCCTCTCATACGGAACAACAGTAAAATACACGATTTAAATAATCTTATTATTTTATTTTGAGATAGTTAACAAGAACATACATTATTACTAGTGACAATATACATTAGTAAGACTATACAACAAGTAGTGAAGCCTTAATTACAAATGCATGCACATGTCTGGGTGTTTTCTATGTACAATATGTATGTTTTTACAAAAAAAATGTATGTGAGTATGTTTTTAGTTGTTTAGTACCAATAATACAGGCTTCACGCTTAACTTGGGGCTAGATGGCGCTGTGTGAATGTCAGTGGATATTTTATTTTTTATAATAAATTTATGAAACAACACAAATAGAAAATAGTATGACTAAGTATACAAAGTAATTAATTTGTAAAAGCAAAACAGACAAGCAAGATGTTGTGTGTTCCGAAACCTAATTTGAGTAGACAATGCACTCAACAGTTGTCGTTTCCAGACTGTCTCGCTCGAGCAATTACACTACAGTGTGGCTCTCAAACTGTTTGAGTAAACTAAGCCATGCCATTTATTTATTAAATTAAGGCGATGGGTTTTATAGTGAACAAATTACATCATTGCATGTCACCGACATAGTCTGCGGGTCACCTGATAATTGCAGCGACACATAGCCGGAGAACCTACGGTCGTTGGGGCAGAAAGATTCTTAAGTAACGTGATCGTACCGTAAAGCGCAGCGTAGAACTTCATCAGCAAAATGGACGGATGACTGATTTACCCATTGAACGCCGGGATTCAGACCAATAGAAAATCATTAAGGGGTCAAAGGGTTAAGAGCTGAAAGCGCTGGATGCAAGTCACCTCAGATCGGTACATAATATGGAAAACATTGACGGACGCCTATGTCCAGCAGTGGATGTCCAAAGGCTGAAATGAGGATGATAATGATTATATCCTTATTTACCTATCCACTATTGAATTAAGCTCTCCCCTAGACTTCCGTTACCCATCCCACTACTATAACTAAAGTCATAATACACAGGCCTAGAGGCGTACACATCAAAGGGCCGCCAACCACTAATCAAAACCAATGCGAATTGGTGGGTGATTATTTTATGTTATGAAGTAAACAGGGACGGTCAGGATGCTCACCTGATCGTAAGTGATACGCCTGACCATGACAGAGTCGCATTGAAGGAGATCCACAACTGATAAACATTTAATTTTCTCTGTCCATGCCACATTGCGCCCGTCGCCCGTCATCCCAGACAACAGATGGATGGTATGATTTCACTAGCTATTGTTACGGACAGACGCGATGCGACAGTGATTTGTGTTGATTATGAATTTAAGTTTAAGTGAATATAGTTTAACGTTTAAATTGTATAATTGTAGTATGATTAGGATATGTATTAATGTTTAAAATGTATTTGTTTAGTGTTTAAATTGTAAGTTTATAGCCTTTGCAATGTATAAAAGAGATAGGACTATTGTGGGAAAGAGGCCAAATTAATAAAATGACGGATTACGACAACGATTACGATTACGAATCAACAAGTCAGCAGAACATTGGATCAAGATACAACGCACAGTTACCAGCAAGCCTCCGACAAAGTAGCAAGTAACAAGAACGTGAAGAGTGAACTTCTACTGGGAATAATCATAGGAAGCTGGAAGAACGAACATTGTAAATAACTGTTTAAATAAAATCGCCGGCTATTGCAAGATAAAACTAGTGTTTTATTCTGGTCGCCAATAAGCTATTGTGCCCTCATCCCGAAACACAAAAGTGCATAGCACTCTAAATTCATGGTATGATATCTGGCACTGAGGTAGGTACCACCGCAGCAGAGACGACTCAGTATGGAGACTACCACCAAGTGAACAACAACTATCATTCTAAGTAAGCCGGTATCAATGGCTCGTATAATATTTTCGATCACCCATCCTAACACTGATTGTTGCGACGGCTGCTTAACTAACACAAGCTTTTAAAGAACACCTTAGCCGCCACGCCATCCAAGGACAAACAAAAAACTTTTTTATAAAATATTGAGAACCACAGCCTTAACTCAAGCAATGCCCTTTTAGCCACACTAAATTAATGCTTCTATTATATGTCGGGAATGCTTATCGCCATTGTGAATTAGAATATTTAGTGGTGCAATGAGAATGCAACTACTTTAATATATGTGTGACATTTACAACTAGCAAAAAAAGTAGCAAAAGTCCGGTGCTCAGTTAAAACCGAACTATTGCAACTAAAAAGTTGCAGTAGTCCGGTCAACCGAACTAATAACCGGACTACTGCTACTAGAGTGACGACCCTCAGTACCAAGTCTACCACCTAGTAATAATGTTTTAATGAAAACGTAAAATTCTATTTCAGAACATCGATTGCGACGTCAAAGCATGCATTGCCGTGGCTTGGGCCAAGTGCCGTGTGGTGAGTGGTGTCATTTGTGACCAAAAATGCATAACAAGCTTAAAGTACAGATCTACAAATCCATCACTAGGCCTGTCCTTTTATACGGCAGTGAAACGTGGCCGATACTTGAGCGACACAAGCACAAGAACATCCTGCGATAGATTTGTAGAGTCACCCGTAAAGATCGCGTAAGATAGCCTTCATGTATATGACATTGCAGACAAGCTGCAGAAGTGTCGCCTACGCTGGTATGGCCACGTTTTACGGAAACCGGCAAACTACGTGGGCAACAAAGTCTGGCCATGCCACCTCCTCCCGGTCCCGGGGTAGAAGGGTTAAGATGAAAAAATTTTGGCTTGACGTCGTACAGGATGATATGCGTGCATGTCTGACATCATCATTAGCTCATTAAACGACCCCACCGAGGGCATGAGCCTAGCCTTAAAGGGTTTATAAACCAAAGTCGTCCACGCGGGCCAAATGTGGATTGGCCGACTTCATGCACAAAATTTTGAATCTCTTCGCAGGCGTGCGCAGGTTTTCTTACGATGTTTTCTTTCACCGCGGATAACGTACATATAATTTCGAAAATTCGAAAACACATTGGTACGTGGCGGAATTCGAAACTGCGCCTCCATATTGGAAGGCAACAGTCTACACCAATGAGCCATATATATATATAATATATATATATATATACATATATATATATATATATATATATATAATATATATATATATATATTATATATATATATATATATATATATATATATATATATATATAATAATATTATATATATATATATATGTAGTTAGATGAAAACAAGCGTTTCTAATAGTAAATCAATCCAATCAACACCTCAATTATGTGAGCATTTTTCTTCATCCAGGCCGTATTATATTTCGCATAACAAACTCAAATCCAACCTAAAAATGATGGCTATCATTACCGTGGTCGTACGAGTCAACAATTATTCACTGCATCGTGACATAGCGTATTTGTAGTTGCAGTATATCAATATTCCACGTTGAATCAATACCGAACGTCAACATCATTAGTAGACTGTATTGTTTTATGGTCAGCGATTCTCCCTAAGGAAAGGGTAACCAGGAATTCCTCAAATAGGTAAGTCAAGTTGAAGTTCATTCATCGAAGTTGGAAGAATTCAGTCACTCTCCTTATCAAGGTGTCGATTCCTGGTAAGGAAAGTTGTGACTTTTGTGTTTCGGGATGAGGCACTGTAGCTAGAAATTACCGCTATGAGAAACCTAAGATCTGTTGTCTCAAGTGTAGGTACAGGACAGTGTTGACGAAAAATAACTAACTGCTGTTTTTGATTCCTTCACAATGCATCTTTCATGGTCAGGCATATCACTCTTACCAGCAGTAAACGAATGACTGATCCGATAACCTTAATGGCTAATAAGAGTGTTTCATTTGCGAAATATTTTAAAAAACGATGCCTAACTTATACAAAAAAATGATTTATTCTAATACTAGTTAAGCCGGCAAACTTGTTGTGCCTATTCTTAATGTTACATCCCACAGGATAGGATTAAAAATTAAACAAAGTACGTCTCTTAGTTTTGAGCGACATCCCAATTTTTTTCTAATAGTATAAAAATCCACTTTCTTTAGGTTCATAGAGTATGTAATCGATTACAAAGGGACACTCATAGAATATAGAATACTGTTGCTTGTCATAATTCTATAGGGACATAACCTAACACAAATTAACAAAACGGTTTCCACGATTAGTTGAAAGGTAAGGTTAGTAAGTGAAGACGGTTCAGGCTGACCCGGATCTTCAATTTTTTTTGGGTGGGGCAAAAATTTAGAAATGCCGCCCCCGCCCTCTTTTATTTATTTTTACCTTTATCATCCTATATTATTTCACTAATTTATATAATAGGTCCTCAAATTGATTGACATTTGGACAAAGCTGCAACTTTTTACGCAGCTGTGATCAGTTTCAGAGATATTACATCTCCTTGTCTTACTCCTCGGTGCCAATGATAAGCCAATGGTAAGCTCTTCATGTACTCGGCCTGACATAGTAGCGCTCTCGTACAAACATCTCAACAATTCGATATAGCAGTAGTCAAGTCAGGCACCGTTGGAGGGAATGAAACACAGCCCAAGTCTCGATCGAATCGAAGGCTTTCTCATAGTCCACAAACGCCAAACATAATGGTCAGTTATACTCTCCGCTCTTCTGTATAACCTGCCACAGCGTATGTAATATGTAGTCTATGGTGCTGAAGCCTTTGAGGAACCCGGCTTGTTCGGAGGGCTGGAAATCGTCAAACATATGCGCGAGACGGATCATAATGACTCTGGAGAATAACTTGAAGATGTGGCACAATATCGTAATGGGTCGTTAATTCTTCAATAAGCTTTTAATATCTAAGATAACTCGTAACAGATGTAAAAACGGCAAGATTAGTTTATTTTAGTCATTTTTATAATGTAATGTCGTATGGTCTACCGTTGTGGGTACGGCTGCCGACATTGATACAATATTTGTGCTACAAAAAGAGCTTTTATCTACAACCTTAGACCACGTGACTCTCTTAAAGAACAGTTCAAAGAAATAAATTTGTTTTTTGTAATGTAATTTTTGTATATTTTTGTCGTTCATAAGTGCTTTTTGTAAGCCTAATTTAAATAAATGAATTTTGACTTTAACTTATCATACCCGGAATATTAGGCTCTCTCCAAGCGGATACGAAAACTCGTTCGCAGAGAATTCTACTATTTCAATACAAGGTTAATTAAGGACCTTATTAAGGAGAACAGGGAGCCCAAAGTTTTCCAAAAACCACTTGGAGGAGCATTCTGGTGAAGCTTAATATAGCAGATGGCCAACTACTCACATTACGCCAACAGATCCTGGAAGAGGTTGAGAAATTCTATGGATTTGTCGAGCGCTCATCAGTACAGACCGAAGACAGCGAAGATCTACGTACCCTACTAAGGCACCATTGTACGTAGGATATGCCGGATGTTGACGTTAGCGAAATTAGTGCAGCACTGAAGCAACTGAGAAATGAAAGGGCCCCGTGGGATGACGGTATTACGACAGAACTCCTAAACACCGGTGGACAACCCATCCTTAGGACATTAGGTGAGCTCTTTTAATGCCGTCATCTACCTGGGAACTACACTGGAAGCGTGGTCCACAAGCGTTCTTAAGAAGGGTGATAAAGCTCTCTTGAAGAATTATAGACCGGTAGCGTTTCTGATAAGCGTCGGTGGCGTCCTTCTCCAGATTGTCCAAGAATAAGTTTACTTGGGCTAAAACTTGACCGGCACAATTTCGGAAGGGAAGCTAGTAGGAGGATTCATTTGGGCTGGGCGGCATCAGGCAAGTTACATCAGATCTTCACGTCGACGATTCCGCAACGCTTAAGGACAAAAGTCTTTGAGAAATACGTCCTACCCATACCAACATACGCAGATGAGACATGGACACTGACTGCGGATTGGTTCAGAAATTCAAAGTTACTCAACGAGCGATGGAGCGTGCTATGTTGGGAGACTCTTATACATAAAATCAGAAATGATGTTATCCGCAAAAGAACTAAAATTACCGGCATAGTTCGCCAGATTAGCGAACTGAAGTGGCAGTGGGTAATAATGTCGCAGAACCGATGGCCGTTGGAGCAGACGAGTTCTGGAGCGGAGACCGCGTCTTGGCAAACGTAGGACGCCCTCCGGCCCGATGGACCGACAACTTGCGAAAAGTCGCTGGTGGAGTCTGGATGAGAAAAACGGAGGACCGGAATATCTGGCGAAAAATGAGACCAATGTCCAACAGTGGACTGCGATAGGTTGAATAGAGAGGGAAAAGGTTTAATCACCTTTCTTGAAGAAGAACACCACCACGCCATTGCTCCTCACCTTTGGTGTCGCACCATCACCGATTCCGGAATTAAAAAGCTTCTGAAGGGTCTTAAGCACTGGCGTGCCCCCTACTTTCAAAAGCTCTGCGGTATATCCGTCGTAGCGGGGTCTAATAACGCTTAAGCTGTTTCATAACCATCCTAACCTCGTCAAAAAAGCAATGTCATTAAAAAGTTACAATTTATCAATTATTGGTATTGATATTAATCAATTAAGTTCTATAATGAAATAAGACTACTCGCCTCAGCTTTTTCGAAGTCACACTGGATGAAAAAGGCGTTTTATTTCCAATTTATTTTGTATATTTTCTTAAAAAACGTGGTCGCTTGATGCAAGTAAAAGGAGCTTAATTGTTTATTTTTATTTATTTTTTCAATTGTAGCTGTCCATCATGAAAATGATAAAGCTTTAAAGCAGCTAAGTTGGCATCAATTAACATAGAGAAATAACTAGGTAACTTTGAAATAATACACTGCTGCCCTGTATAGAGATCGACGAGAGAGTTTTCGTATACAGCGTCATTCCTCAGATCGCAGCTGCACCCGCCTGCTGACCGTGATCTGCGGGCGCCTATTTAGAACTATGCAAAAAAATGTAATGGTTCAGTAACATGCCTTACTCCGCGCTCCGGTTATCAGTCGTATTTCTATGGCCATGCACTTGTACTATTATTTATTCCGCGGGCAAGTAAGGTAAATGATAAGTGGTCCATTAGTCGGTTTGCCGCCCCCTGACCGTGCCGCCCGGGGCACGTGCCCCCGTCTGCCCCCCCCTAGATCCGGCCCTGGGTTCAGCTGTAACAAATCAATAGATCACAAAAGTTTCACATTGTAAAGTCGAACTTATTGCTTTCCTGGCTGACACCATTGCAAGCGAGGTTCCAAATAATTAGTTCCTCGTTTAATAAAGTAGAACTTAAACACGCTTAGGTACCTGATGGTATATGAAAATGTTCTACAAAATATTTGCAAATAAAGAGGACACAGAAATTGATGAATAGATACCTATATTTTTCTCAATAAAATAGTATACAACAACGAATATCCTTCCTTTTTAACATAGGTTTAGACTAGCGACCGCCCTAGAGAGAGCACAGAGTCTTGGCAAGCATACTTAGGTGCTCTCTCGGATAAAAAGACATGCAAACATCGTTGCTGGAGGCCCGAATGAGAAAAGCAGAGGACCAGGATATCTGAAGACAAAAATGAGGAGACCTATGCCAGCTGTGACTGCGGTTGGATGAAAGCGAAGTTTTAGGTAGATAAATTTCCTTGTCTATCTATGTATTTCATCTTAATAGAAAAATAAAAGGATATTTAACAATCGCTAAATCCATAGTTCAAAAATTACAGCTTTTGTTTAGACAGCAACATCAATAACTGATTATAAAAGATCAGGTATTAAAACTATCGCTTTAAGATTTCCACGGCAAATCTCGCAACGATTTCTCAATTAGTCACCCTACCGGGAATTACCGGATAATAGCCGGATAACGGCAGCCGGCAGGTGCAGCCGACTAATTAATGCCCGTAAAATTGGCCCGTAATTACCCGTCCTCAGTCGCTAAGCGTTTTCTGTTACACACTCTATTGTTGCTTCCAGCTGTCAACTTAGCTGTAAGCTGCATTAATTAATGGATACTAATAACGTTTTAATCACCATCACATTAGTAGCTCGGTATCGTAGTGTTAATTAGTTCAGTTGACAACCAAAGCAGCTAAAGTACGACCCATTATGTGTAATGGTTACGACGTCGGCTACTACACTAAGGGATCCGGGTTCGATCCGGGCATTACAAACATTGTGTGCATGAACATGTCTGTTTGTAATGGTCCGGGCGTTTTCTATGTATAATACGTATGTGTTTACAAAAAAGTACATTAGTATGTTTATCAGTTGTTAGTACCCGTAATACAAGCTTCACGCTTAACTTGTGGCTAGATGGCGTTCAGTAAATGTCAATGGATGTTTATTTATATTAAAAAGTGATGGTTGGTTATTGGATGGGTGGCGGAAACTTCTGTGGAAGGCACGTTGAGCCATCCCTGAAACTGAGCTATGCTGTGTGGAAAGATGCTATGAGCTGATGACGATGATGTGTATTTTTATTATTTACATGGATATGAAACGTTCAAACTGTTGATAAAAGGTATAGGTAATATATTTGTTCAATTTAAAAAGTATTAATACGTTTTTTTGACTTGTAACATTGTACCTCAGCAGAAAAGAAAATTATGTAATGTTTGTTTTTTTATAAATTAACTTGATTAGGCATTTACTTACATCTAACCTGATGTTAAGGAACGATACAACCGAAGACTGAGCATCCCTTCCCAAGCAAAAATACCCCGTTGGCCATGAAAACAAATATAACATCATTTTGACAAGATTTCAACACCTGGAATATCTGAGCTTTCACATTCATGTAAATAAGAATGGACCCCAAATAAAGAGATGTACCAATAAAGTGGAGCGTGCATACTGTAGGTTATTGCAAATTCCTCGCAACCATATTGAGATGTTATCTCAAGGAATGAAGGCTCCACGCACACGACGTGGATTTAATATATTTAACCCTTCTTTGATCGTCGGTGCTCAATGGTGGGCCTAAACACGGGTAGGCTCATGCCTCTCGGTGGGACGTTTAATGAGCTGATGATGATGATAACGATGAATCCTTTTACATGTAAGTAAGTGACCAATTCTATTGATCATGATCATATTTATTGATCGTGTAGCTACAATAACCTTTCTCATTACTTGAGGATCTTTCTTCAACCTATCGCAGTTCACTTCTGGACATAGGTCTCTCCTATCCCCTATAAACATTAGAGCGTCGGTGGCTCAATGGTGTGGACTGTCGCGTTCCTAGCGGTAGGGCTGAGGTTCAAATCCCGACATGTACCAATGTGTTTTCGAATTTTCGAAAATTTATGTACGTTATCCGACGCTCTTACGGTGAAGGAAACATCGTGAGGAAACCTTCATGCACGCCTGCGAAGAGATTCAAAGGTGTGTGTGAAGTCGTCCAATCCGCATGGCCCGCGTGGACGACTGAGGCCTGATCACCTTATACGAGTAGGCTCGTGCCCTCGGTGGGACGTTTAATGAGCTGATGATGATGATGATGAAACATTAAAACACAGAATCTTTAGTTTACACTCTAAAATAAAATTTACCATACGTAACTCGATAAATAAATACAAAACTTTTTGACGTATTATCTTCTGCAAGCAGGTGTCATTTTTTTTGGTTAGGTTTTATCTCGGCGGAACTAAACGTTTTATGACCGAGCAACAATCGTGCGGCAGGCCTTACACCCCCCCTGCATTCTGTTGACACACGCAAGCAGCGAATTTGCATATCTTAAACCCACTTGAGATATCCAGGGCATGTTATTACTGTCATTGTTGGCGAATCTACGTTGCTAAAGTCAACGTTTTACTGTTTAGTGGTATTATTATCCTATATCAATTCGTAGTGTATATTATTTTAAATATTGTATTACTTGACAACCTATTTGGTGTACCTAATGGTTGAGACGTCGGCTGCAACACCAAGGGTTCCAGGTTCGATCCCCGGGAAGTACAAACATTTGTGTGCATGAACATGTCTGTGTAATGGTCTGGGTAGTTTCTATGTATAATATGTATGTATTTACAAAAAAATACACAAGTATGTTTATCCGTTTAGTACCCTTAAAACAGGCTTCACACTTAACTTGGGTATAAATGGCGTTGTGTGAATGTTAATGGATATTTATTTATCATCATCAGGTCATTAAACGTCCCTACCAGAGGCACGGGCCTACCCGTAAAGGTGAATAGACCTTAGTCGTCCACGCGGGCCCAGTGTGGATTGGACAACTTACGGACACCCTGGAATCTCTTCGCAGGCGTGCGCAGATTTCCTCACGATGTTTTCCTTCACCGTAAGAGCGTCGGATAATAGTAAATATAATTTAAAAATTCGAAAATACATTGGTACGTGATGGGATTTTACCTACACCCTCCAAAAAGGCAACAGTTCACATCAATGAGCCACCGACTCAAAACATTTGTTTATATTATCACCCTTTGAATCTGATCTGATCCTACAATTTGCATTGCAAAGACCTCGATATCATTGTCTATAGCACCTTTATATTTTCAACCATCCCTTTAGTTCAATAGAACCAGTTCCCAATTATTGGCTAATCATTGAAAGAGCCTATCCAAGTCAATGGTACTCCAAACAATAGGACCCTCAGCGCGCTAATCGGATGAGAGGTATGCGGGAGCTCCGTGCTTACCTGTGTTTACTGCAGACTTGTGAATGACATCTGAAGTTAGGGGCTAGGGCTGGCATAAGGCAGTTTTAATCCTACTAATATTATAAACGCATTTTTTTTTGTTTATGTGAAAACCGATACGTTACAATGTGAACGGGACGGTCAGGACGCTCACCTGATGGTAAGTGATACGCCTGACCATGACAGAGTGGCATTGTAGGAGACCAACAACTGGAAAAACAGTTATTATTCCCCATCAATGCCGCACTGGAGCGTCGGTGGCTCAATGGTGTGGACTGTCGCCTTCCTACTGCAATGTGGGAACCGAGAGACTGAATGAAAACACGGTTCAAATCCCGACACGTACCAATGTATTTTCGAATTTTCAAAAATATATGTACGTCATCCGACGCTCTTACGGTGAAGGAAAACATCGTGAGGAAACCTTCATGCACTCCTGCGTAGAGATTCGAAGTTGTGTGTGAAGTCGTTCAATCTGCACTGGGCCCGCGTGGACGACTAAGGCCTAATCACCCTATACGGGTAGGCTCGTGCCCCTCGGTGGGGATGTTTAATGAGCTGATGATGAATGCCGCACTGCGCCCGTCACCCGAGACAACAAATGTTATGTGTCTAATACCAGGTAATTTCACTAGCTACAGTACCCTCATCCCGAAACACAAAAGTGCATAGCACTCTTATTTCACGGGACTATATCCGACACTGCGGTGGTACCTAGACGACTCAGTATCGAGTCTACCACCAAGTAAAACAAAAGTTTGATAATATAAACACGTCAACAATAACTAATCATTAGCCCATTACGTCAGGGAACAGACCTTCCTGCGCTGAATGGCTTTGGTGAGTTTTGGCCGTAACCACGGATCTTCAGAGAATTTTTAGAGAAAATCGTCCAGGTGTTTTTACTATGCGATCTCTTGGCGGGATTTCAAACCCACAACCGCTGGATCTTGCAGCGATCTTAACCAACGCTGAATGCATAGACCACAGGGGCAGTAAAAAATATTTCTATTCAGTCAAATAATATTTTCTCATTTGCCAACCCTGAAAATGAACACTGTTCCGACAAATGGAGGGGACTCGGTTTCAGAACTGCAAGTCTGTTATAACGCATAACGTATGCATGGCCGTGCGTCGCGCAGTTAGCCGACGACGGGTGCATACGGAATATCAAATGCAACGGCTATTTCTATGCTGCAGTTCCACTGGTGTTTAATATTATGACGTCATTTTGACAGCTCTTTTGTATACAGTTTAACCCTTTAGCCGCTGGAGTCCGATATATCCATTAGCGGTGGTTTATTAGCTGGTAGACCCGGTACTGAGTCCACTAGGTAGGTACTATCGCAGTGCCAGATATCGTTCCGGGAAATCCGAGTGTTATGCACTTCTGTGCATCTTCGTAATAAGGATACTGGAACTAGTAAAATTACTAGGTATAAGAGACCCAACATCTGTCATCTCGGGTGACGGGAGATAACTACCTACTGTTATTAATTTTCTTCAACCCTGCATCTGTTATGGTCAGGCATATCACCTACCACCAGGTGAGCGTACTAATTGTCCTGTCTACTTAATGACATAAAAGACTTGAGTTGGGTTGCATTATTGTAATAAATAAATATCCACTGAAATTCACACAACGCCATCTAGCCCCAAGTTAAGCGTGAAGCCTCTAGTATGGGTACTAAACAACGGATAAACATACTTATTTTTTTTTTGTAAATACAGGAAACACCTAGACCGATACAAACAGACATGTTCATGCACACAAATGTTTGTACTGCCCAGGGATCGAACCCGGAACCCTTGGTGTAGTAGCTGACGTCAAAACCATTAGACCAAATGGGTGTTTAAAGTGATGACGGTAACCTCCCCGTTGAACAATGCAAAGCAACAAAGCACGACGTAATAAGCATCCGACACCGGTCCGGTTAGCCGGTTGATTGCCGGACTAATCCGGATCGATCCGGAATTTGCATTACAAGCGATACATACAGTCAGCTACAACATAAAGAGATAAAAAAATATATAATATAAAGTTTTATATTTAGAAAATAATTATTTAAATAAAAGGCAAATTAGCAAACTTGTGACGTAAGTATACTTATTCATGGTACAAAATAATTTTGCTATTTAAGATTCGAATAATGTGAGATGCAGACGACCCCACAATTAACATCATACTTACTAAGTTAATTTTTTTAATATTTATTTCCAAAATAACTCTAAAATAATGTAGCCTATGATTTTCCTTATTACATCAGCTACCGGCAAAAAACAGACACGTCCAAATGAAAACAAAAAAGTGTAGAAGTATGTTGGTCTGTAGTTTAGTAGGTACCGTGGAACAAACAAGCTCGTTGCTTACATTTTGGCTATGGTGTTGTGTAAACGTTTGCAAAATAATGACAATAAAAAAATACATTTTTCTGTTGGCATATATATTTTGAAGGCAACTGTACTAGTGATTATACGTGGGGCTTGTTCTCTGGGCGTTTAATAAGCTAGACTGTAAGCTTCGATCGTTTAATTAAAAGTCAGTATTCAGTGCCGGATTATGTACAGTCCACAGCAATACTTGGTAACTTTTTATTCCTTCCTTCTTTGATGTTTTCTGAATAATCAAGGTGTTGTAATTGCGTTATTTTTTTGTAACGTTGTACTATTCAGAATATAGTTGCACTATGTAAGTGTAGTATTTTATTAAAATTAAACACAGATAAGGTCATAACTTCTTTATTGGATGGTTTATAAATACTATATACAATTAATGCATAACAATAAATAAATGCTACTTACATACGCCGTCCTTAAAATAAAAGACCTTTATGACAAATGCACATTATATTACTGATAGGTAAAAGCTCTAGAATAAAAAAACTCATAATAATAATGCACATTTTAAATTATACAAAAGCTCTAGAATAATAAAACCTTTAACTGCTTATCAAAACTTTAATTTTTGGTTATGTATTTTGATTTTGACATACTTTAATATGGGTTCAAAATTTTATCTCAATAATAAGTCACAATTGTATGGTTCATCAATTTACATTATTTGTCCGTTAAATCTTTTTTTAATGTTACGAAGTGAACTGGACGATCAGAATGCTCACCTGATGGTAAGTGATACGCCTGACCATGAGATAGCAGCATTGAAGGAGACCCCAAACAGTTAAACATTTATTTTTCTCTATCAATGCTGCACTACATGATTTCGCCGCATTTTAGATTAAATGCGGCGAAATCATGTACAGTCTAATCTCTACATATTTACAATGAACTAAGAACATAATCACATCTCACACATTTGTCACTATCATCCAAAACATTATACTTTCTACAACGATAGCATTGACTTGCTTTAGACTCTTCCAATTCTATCGACCAACTTTTCCCGCCATTTATAACCTCCAAATCAACTTTTGACAGTTCAAATATTTCACACAGAACACTATCATTTAGGCCATTTTTATTATTTAGTGCCTTCAATTTATCAAACAAGTCTTTATCTAATTTTATTATAGCATCAAATTTCTTTAAGCTTTCATTTTTAGCGACAACACAAATATCTCTTTTTATAGCCAATATCGTATCCATTAAAGTAAAATCAATAGATTGCACGGGTAAAACTGGTATATCTTTGGTGAAATAAAATGGTTTCTCGTACAACGGATGGTGTTGCCATGCCTCTTCAATGAGGTGAGGCAATATCGGCCCTAACGCCTTTGAAAGAGACGTCAAAATCGTATGAATAACTAACTGCACAGACAAACGTTCATTGGAATCCTTTTTCGAACAATAAAGTCTATCTTTTATACAATGGCAATACAAACCAGACACTTTATTGCTTATAAAAAACAAAATCGACTGCGCTACATAATTATACCTGTAATTATTAAAATGATCATTTATTTGTTTCAAAAATGCATAACTATCTTCGACCATGTATTGATCGAAATAATTCAATTCTATTCCGCGGCTAAATTCACTTGGTCCCAAGTCCGCAATGACTCCGAGTAGATATTTCAGGATGTTGCGTATTCTGATGACTTCAGCTTGACAATCATCTAGGAGTTTCTTGCTGATGACGATCTGCGAGTGTTGGGTAGCGTGGCTTGCTACCCACCATCTGCAACGATAAATGTATGATACAAACAAACAAAACGCATTGGACCCGCGTAGTGGGTTATGGACCAATCTCTAAATTCTTTAAATTTTAAGATTTATAAAAAATATATTTTTCAGTGTGAAAATCTTGTTTTTAATTTTACAAATCTTGATGTTATAATTACCCTATCTGTTACCAAGACAGGTAACAAGTAATACCAAATTTTTACGTATTTCTGACAATCGTTGAGGCTAAAGGTGTGCAATGTCATTGTGCACGTGTGAGCGTTTATGTGTGTCTGTGTGTGTCAATGTATCATCATCATCAGCTCATTACCAAGCTACTCCTCATTTCTAAAATACGAAAATACATTGGTACGTGGCGAGATTTGAACCTGCACCTCTCCAGATGGGAAGAAACACTTCACAGCAATGACCCACCGACGCTCTATCTATGTATATGAATGTTTAATTGAATTGAATGTGGCGAAATTATTTTTTTCTTTTACTTTTTCCGCGTCTCAGCATCTCTCAGCGTCTCTCTCTATTGGGTGTGAATTGATAATCATAAGTATGTTCTTGGGAGACATAATATTATATGGTACTTCATCTTATTAAGGTAACAATGATTTCCATATGTTATTCTCACTGCGCAAATTTAAATGTTTGTTATTAGATGCATTCATGTCCGGAAAATAACTTTGTTTCAAATATAACTTCATTGTATTTTAAAATTTAAGTAATTTATTCTCTCTTCAAGCTATCGCAGTCCACTGCTGGATGGACTACTGGATAGGTCTCCCCCATTTTGCGCCAGATATTCCGGTCCTCCGCTTTTCTCATCCAGCTTCCGCCAGCGACCTTTCGCAAGTCGTCGGTCCATCGGTCCGGGCGTCCTACGCTACGCTTGCCGATACGCGGTCTCCACTCCAGAACTCGTCTGCTCCAACGGCCATCGGTTCTGCGGCATACGTGACCAGCCCACTGCCACTTCAACTTGCTGATCCGGCGGGCTATGTCGGCAACTTTAGTTCTCTTACGGATTAAATCATTTCTGATCTTATCCCCCTAAGAGAGACTCCAAGCATAGCTCGCTCCATTGCGCGTTGAGTGACTTTGAACTTGTTAAAAGCAAGTAATTTATTAACAGGCATATATTAATGCATATCGTGGCAGCCTTTAAGTATAGCGATTTGTTACCTATGTTACTTATAATTGAAATATTGTGAATAATAACAAAGTTTGTTATGCTATGTTGGTTGTCCTTAAATAAATAACCTTTTTCAATTCATTTCATTTTCACACTTAAACCTTATTATCACAATTACGCATTGAAAAAAAAATTAAAGAACAAAATATCATCATCCATCGAAATTAGTATCTTCCGACCATGTATGCAAAATCTACTACAAACTCACCGCAAGGTATCCACCCCGTAGGCTGGTTGGTTGTTCCTGTCCTTACCGCCGCTGATGATGGTCGCAGGTTCGATGATGTTGCCGATCGACTTTGACATTTTCCGCTTCTTGTCATCCACGACGAAACCGTGCACGAAAATTGACCTGAGGAAATAGTTAATCATTTAATAAATTCTGTACACACATATATATTCTTACAGCGCCATCTAGCCCTAATTTAAACATTTTTTTCATTGAGCTTGAATTATTAATAAATATCCACTGACATTCACACAGCGCCATCTAGCCCGAAGTTAAGCGTAAAGCCTGTATTATCGGTGCTAAACCATGGCTAAACATACTTATATATTTTTTGTATATATGTACCTACTCGTAGTAAGCAACAGATACACACACTTGTATATTTTATTTGGTAAATGCATTCTTGATGGACTCAAACTGTATTTTTAATTAATAAAAATTAAATGCTTAAAACATTTTCAAATACTAAAAGAAGCTCCTTTTTTTGAAGTCGATAAACTTTTTTAAATGCTCTTAAAATAAGAATTTTAAAATTTGGACTATCAAATTATAAGCCCATGTACTCACTTATACGGAGCTCGGTCAGTCAGCGCTATAGAAGTGAGCATAGACGCCTGGAACCAGCCGGTGAGCTGATCGTAGCCCTCCGAGTACAAACTAGCTTGGGCACCACCCAATGTCGACCAGGATATACCAGAGTCGAACCAAATGTCCATTATATCCTGGCAACAAGGAAGAAAACAAAAAAATATACAAATCTGTTACAGGTACTCTGGAATCGTCAATTGTTTTTATTTTTATGACTCTACATCCGGTTCGGAATAAGTAGGATCTTCGAGAAGAGCCGGAAATTAAGTCATTTAAGAGGGGGTAGCAAAATTGTTACAGCGGAAGGCCTAAATAAATATCCACTGACATTCACGCAGCGCCATCTAGTCATCAGTTAGCCTGTGAAATGGGCACTAAACAACGGATAAACATACTTACATATATATATTTATTGTAAATACATATTGTACATAGAAAACACCCAGACCAATACAAACACACATGTTTATACTGCCCGGGTATCGAACCCGGAACCCTAGGTGTAAAACAGTACAGGCTCTGTGTTTACCTAAACATTTACCTAAATGTACGCTCATACGAAATATGTGTTTGTGTGCTGTCGCTGCATTCGGAACACTTTTTTGAGTTGTTTTGTGAACTAGATAGATAGATAGATAATTCTTTATTGCACAAACAAATTAAACACTAACAAGATTCTGCACAGGAAAAAAAGTAACAATTGGCGGCCTTATTTACTAAATAGTAATTTCTTCCAGACAACCAACTTATAATAGAAGAGACAATTGAAAGAAGGGGTATGCACACATATAAACAAGAATAAGAGAAAAACAAATAACCTAAATATATATACTTAAATACACATATCACGAATCTATACTTTTTACATCATTGATTTCAAGTAAATAAAATGTTATATTCACCTGTCCTTTGTTGACGTCATTCACATTCAACCTATGGTCAGCAACTACGTCATCAGGCAGCAATTCTCTGACATCACAGGTCCACCACGCATCCGGACCTTTGGCGTCCACCAGCGTACAAAGTTTATCTATAACGCGTCTGTAATAATATTGCTTTTTTTAGAAAGGGCATATCATTAAATCCGTCACAGAGCGGCGGTGGCTCATTGGCGTGGACTGTTGCCTTCCAATCTGGAGGGAACCGGTTCAAATCCCGCCACCTACCAACTAAGTTTCGAAATTATTTATACGTTAACCGACGCTCTTACGGTGAAGGAAAACATGGTGAGGAAACCTGCGCACGCCTACGAAGTGATTCAAATTATGAGACCCGCACTGGGCCTGCGTGGACGACTAAGGCCTATACATCCTATACGGTTGTGAACCCATATCGACTCATTTTAATTTCACTTCTTTTTTAAGAAGACCCCATATTTCATTGAAATTTCTTTTTTTAAGTCAACTTTTTTATTGTAATATGTATTATTGATCAATCGCAAAGTGTTTTACATGATTTTTATGGCTATTTTTTTTATTTAGCTTTGCTTCAAAAATGGGGTACGTACTATTCACGAGTATGTCCTTATTTCAAAAAATTGCCTATTAAATCTATTTTAATCAAATAAAACTGTTACTCACTCATCCACAATGACGTCATCGCCGCTATATACCGCCGGTATAGGCACCCCCCACGCCCGCTGGCGGGAGATGCACCAATAAGGACGCTTGTCCAGCTGAGCGCGGAAACCGGCTCGCGACTGGTCACCGCTGGACGATGGGAGGATCTCTACTTTGTCCAGAGCTTCCTGTTAAAGCAGACATTATTAAGATGATATAGCATTAGAAATTAGACATATGACAGCTATGTAAAAATCATTAGTATTATATAAATTAGACATAATATGTGAAACCCAACAGAAGTTATTTTTAATGAAGTGATGGTAGATTCATTAAAAATAACTTCTTTTTTGACGATTCAAAAGTGTGATTTAATCATTTATCTGAATAAAGCATTTTTGAGTCTGCAATGTGTTCCAGGAGCAGACGAATATAATTCAATTGTATGAATTTGTAATTTGACAAAACTCTGTAAAATCAATTATTGAAAAGAGTAACTACACGAGTTTCTTGCCGGAGTCTCCTCGTTAGATTACAACATTCCGAACTGGTGCTACCACC
Organism: Leucinodes orbonalis; assembly: GCA_019425675.1. Taxonomy (NCBI): domain Eukaryota; kingdom Metazoa; phylum Arthropoda; class Insecta; order Lepidoptera; family Crambidae; genus Leucinodes; species Leucinodes orbonalis. The sequence goes on along the minus strand of PQWD01003616.1, from coordinate 33,844 downwards.
AGTATGACTCTACAGTCATTTCATTTAATAAAAAAATATATACTGTTTTGACAATTCAAAGTATCTGTAAAGATTTATTTGAATAATGCATTTTTTAATTGAATTCAATTCAATGAGTTGAGTATTTAGGAGAATAAAAACCTTAGATAGGCATCATTGTCTCCTTATCAGAAAAAAATTGCGTGACATTTTCCGAGATCCTCTCTCCAACATTAGATTAGATGGGATTTGACTCGATCAACTTAAATATCTCACGTAATTTATAGACGCCCCATTATCTAAGGTTGTAAGCTAAATAAGATCACTCACCAAAGCTCGGTCCTTCAAAGCAGCGGTGTCAATGAACCACTGTTGGCTTGCTCTAACGATGACTGGTTTCTTGGTCCTCCAGTCCAAAGGGTACGAGTGTACGTAGGTGCCCTCGTGAAGTATCGACGACCCCAGTTTCCCCACCACCATATCTTGACCCTCACCTAGTACGGGGAGGCCGTTCAGCTCGGAGGTCAAGTTTATGTAGCACCCTTTCTCGTCTACGTTGCAATCCTGGAAAACAAAGAAAGGTTGTGGTTATGTTTACCTTATTTTTTATTAAAAATTTGAGTGCGTTTGACTGCCATCTCACCAGATGGAAAGTGACGATGCAGTCTAAGATGTATCACGCGAACTCAAATAATGCCTATTCACTCTTGCCTTGAAAACCCCTAAATTGCCTTGCAGTTCGGACGATGAAAGAAGAATCGAACTTTTTGGTACGAATAGGTGGGTATGTCGATAACAAAGGGGTAGAATCCCTCCCTACAACGAGTTGTCCGATTAAGAAATGGTGCCGAGAGAATTAAATTGTGCAATTGCCTGACCTTATATTAACTTTTTTATGAAAAAGAGTATATTGTTCATCTAAGATCATCATCATATCAGCCACATGATGTCCACTGCTGAACACAGGCCTCCCCCAATAACTTCCACTCCAAACGGTAGTAAGCTATCTGTATCCAACGGCCACCCGCAACCTTCCTCAGGTCATCTGTCCATCTTGTGGGCGGCCGTCCCACGCTGCGCTTGGTATGCGGTCTCCATCTAAGATCATCATCATCATCAGCTCATTAAACGTCCTCACCGAGGCGCACGAGCCTACCCGTATAGGGTGATTAGGCCTTAGTCGTCCACGCGGGCCCAGTGCGGGTTGGACGACTTCACGCATAACTTTAAATCTCTACGCAGGCGTGCGCAGGTTTCCTAACGATGTTTTCCTTCACCGTAAGAGTGTCGAATAACGTACATATATTTCGAAAATTCGAAAACACATTGGTACGTGGCGGGATTTGAACCCCAGCCCTCCCGGTAGGAGGGCGACAGTCCACACCATTGAGCCACCGACGATCCATCTAAGATACTTAGGGACAATAATAAGTAGTAATTCACACATCTCCCACATACTTGTTTTGGATAAATACATATTTAATGTAAGGTTGTGGTTACCTCAATCATCATCATCATCATTACAGCCTAATTATGTCCACTGCTGAACGAAGGCCTCCCCTAATGATTTCCACGCGGACCGATCCCCTGCAGTTGACATCCATCTGCTACCCGCCACCTTAACCAGATCATCCGACCATCTGGTTAGGGGTCGGCCTACGCTTCGCTTTCCGTTACGTGGACGCCACTCGAGAACCTTTCCGCCCCATCGGCCATCGGTTCTACGCACTATGTGCCCTGCCCACTGCCACTTCAACTTGCTAATCCTCTGGGCTATGTCGGTCACCTAGTTCTCCTACGGATATCTCGTTTCGGATTTTATCGCGTAGGGAGACACCTAACATAGCCCTCTCCATAGCACGCTGAGCAACCTTGAGTCTATTCAAGAGGCCCTTGGTTACCTCAATATGACTTTTGTAATTTGATTACTCATATGTGGAGATTTGTAATTAGTATTGTACTCTTATCATATTGTTATACTTCACTATAGTGTCTTTTCAAACTGTAACTCTTCCAATAAATAAATAAATACCACAGTCATATTGTTCTTCAAAGCGACCAGGAAGTCTTCGGGTCCGTGGGCTGGCGCGGTGTGGACTAACCCCGTCCCTTTGCTTTCGGTCACATGCTCGCCTGGGAGGAATGGCAACGTCGCATTCACTAATTCATTTCTATATGTCATACCTTGTAATTCTATGCCTGAAATAAAAAAGTTTCAACATGACGACCCATTTGGTTTAATAGTTGTGACGTCGGCTACTACACCAAGGGTTCCTGGTTCGATCCCCGGGCAGTGCAAACATTTGTGTGTATGAACAAGTTTGCTTGTATTAGTCTGGGTGTTTCTATGTATAATATGTATGTATTTACAAAAATAAAGTAAGTTTATCCATTGTTTAGTTATCAAATTACAGGCTTATGCTTAGTAAGGGGCAAGATGGCGCTGTGTGAATGTCAGTGGATATTTATTTATTTAATATCATAAATATTTCCGACTAGGGTCGAGGCATGATTCATTTTGTTGATGAGTCATCAACCTCTCTCATCAGCCTCCACCATCGACCTTTCGCAAGACCATCAAGGCCAGTGGTTCCCAAACTTATTTTGTCTACTGCCCACTTTGAGAATAAATATTTTTTTAGCGCCCCAATTTTTTCACCTATTTAAAAACCACCCTAACTTCAAATTGAATTAATTAATTATTGAACTAATCATTTTCTTTCTGGGTCTCTTACCGTCCCCCTTGAGACCTGCAGCGCCCACAAGGGGGCGTTATCGCCCACTTTGGGAAAGACTGATCTAGGCTATATCGATCAGTCTTTAAATGTCCCTATCCTTACTTTCATCAAAATATACAATAAAACTTACCATCAAACTCGACGACCTTTGTAATCTCAGCTCCGAAAACCTTCTCGAGGCCTTCAATCAGACCGCTGCCCACTAGGTAACAGGNATGAGATGCATCGACGGCTCGTGAAATGAGTGAAGAGGATTCAATATTTAATACTACATTAAATCGTGGTGTTTTATATGAACTGTAAGTTGCTATTAATAAATAAATATCCACTGACACTCACACAGCGCTCTCTAGCCCCATATTAAGCGAGGAGCTTGTAGTTAGGGTACTAAACAACAGAAAACATACTTATATATTTTTTTTGTAACATACATATTATACATAGAAACACCCAGACCAAGGCCGGCAACGCATTTCAGTGCCCTCTGGTATTGCAAATGTACATGGGCGGCGGTGACATTTACCATCAGATGAGCCGTTTGCTCGTTTGCCTGTTATAGTATAAAAAAAAACCATTACAAACAGACATGTTCATCCACACAAATGTTTGTAACACCCAGGGATCGAACCCGGAACCCTTAGTATAGTAGCCATAGATAACTCAATACAACTGTGATGTCTGTGGTAGTAGCCGACGCGATGACGCGTCGGCTACGTCTCGACCATTACACCAAATGGGCCGTCAAACTATTGTTTTATTACATTTATTTTTTAATACATCAAGCGATATTATCGCAGCACCATCAAACCCAATTTATTATTTTTTTATATAACGTTCCCACCAAGGAGAATGAGCTTACTCGTGTAGGCTGTATCTAGCCTTCGAATAGACATTGATGCGCGGCGAGATTTGAACCTGCGCCCTCCAGATCGGAAGCATTGATGTTGGATAATATAGATAAATGAAAGGCATCACTATAAATCACCAATGCTTCATGTTTTTTATAATATTTCAATATTGGATAAACATAGGTACTTTGTTTTGTAAATACAAATACGTAGGGTACTCGTACATAGTGAAATTACTGGGTATAAGCGACCTAACGTCTGTTGTCTCGGGTGACGGGCACGGTGCGGCATTGCTGGAGAATAATAGCTCTTTATCATTTGTTGGCTCCGAGTTTGTTGGTATCCTTCAATGACGCTCAAAAAGATCAAATGAGCATCCTGATCGTCATGTTCACTTTGTAACATCAAAATAGGTACCATACAAAGAAATCGCGCAGAACCCTTTGGTTTTAAAAATTGTTTAAGTATGATTTCATCAGTTTAAAACCTGCTCTTGTTCCAGAATGCAAGGGGAACTCAGACGTTGCAGCCGATTCGGTCTAGGTCTTGCGTTGGATATGTATCCCATAATGACGTGTGACAGTAACGAGGCTCCAAATCTTTACCAAACTAAGGTAAGGATGTTCATGAATTTACCGATTCTAACCAGAATGCTAATTGTGTTGTAATGTTAATGTGAATTAGACCCAGAAGAGTTATTTTTAATCAAAGTTTTCTCCTAATATAAATAACAAACTGGTGTTAAAATTCTACAAATCAGCTTATACGAAGTATTCGACTTTTAAGTACGAGACAATATAGGTATATTTTTTTTGGTTTCTTGTTCTGTCTTGGTTAAAAATCTTTGATAATTTTATTAATGTTCTCAGATAAATATTATTTCGTTCTTTACTTGGAGATGCCTTCACGAAACCAAAAGGAACACGTATTTTTTTATTTATAATTTTTTTATAGTTTTAACAACCAATTATTTTAATAAATAATTATGTATATTATTTGCTTCAAATGTGAATTCTCATTCAAAAACTCATTATTAAAACATCTTGTTTTTGCAGGAAGCTGATGCACTGGCTGGCCAATGCGTTAAGCCGGTATGGACATCTAACGAAGCCTGTAGAAGGAAATGACTGACTGGTTAAAGAATTAGTTGATGAAGGCCTATTGTAAAGAATAATGTAAAATATCTAATAATAATTGTATTACCAACTAACGGTATTAATGAATCAAGGGAATTTTGCGAGATTTGAATCAGTTGATTTGAATAAAAAGCAAAGCAGAAGGATAAATTAATAGAAAATAGTTTTATATGCTCGTACAACAGGGTTACAGACTTTAATTATTATGTTATAAATGAAACCTTAGAAATAATATCGTAACATAGGAAGAAGAAGAAAATAAAGAACAGAGGACTTTTATTGAAAATTCTATTAAAAGTCCTCTACTTTTAATTAAAAGTTTCAATAGTTAATAATCATCATCTAATTTATACGCACCCACCGATGGGCACGAGCCTACCTGTACGTATAGGGTGAATGGATAGAATTTGATAAATCGAATTGTGTTCAATGATGAGTTTTAGAAGGTATATTGTAATTGGAATATAAAGTTTAAAATATTGTGTCAAATTTCGAAGTTCAGTACGTAATGACTATAAAAAAATGTTGAAATGACCGCTGTCGTTGGCTTGCTTTAAGCTGAGAGCCATCTGCTCTCGCCGCTTGCCCGGTGAATGCAATCAAATAGTAGACCTCCGAAAAAGTTCTTGCTATTTTGTTTTATCAGGCGTTTTAAACTAATATGTATGCACGTTACAAAAACCGATTAGCGACTCGACCCGGCATCGTACGGGTACAATACAAATATACGTACACTACTGTAGGTCACACATACACGTTTTATAAGATAAATTATTGTTAAATTATTTGGGAGCTCAACAAAATGCTATGTGGAAATAAAAATCGTCTTGTGAAATAACGAGCCCCAGTAGACTAGTTAGATTAGTTCATAAAATAACAAATAAATTGAATTGAATTGAAAAAAGGTTTGAGGTGGTATTTTATTATTCGTAATAAGCCTGATATATGTACAACTATGTATGTGATTGTTAAGTGTTGTTTTAAAGCTAACATTCTAAAGTTATTAAAGCTTTATTGGCGATTGAACAAAAAATGAATGTTTCATTTCTTGGCATGTATTCAAACTAAGTATTTATAGGATATAATACCATAATGAGGTCCGTGTGTAGTGTGGTGGTATGCATGTGTACATACCTTGCCAGGTCGCGGTCTGTACTCCAGATATCGTCTGCTTCAACGGACATGTGACTACTCTGCCTTGAACTTGCTAATTCCGACGAGCTTTTTTTTCTTTTTCGAACTACGACTACTGCAGTTGGCCGCAGATAGCCTTAACAGCTTCACCGAGCTATGAGCCGGCTGCTACAGTTCTACAAATACAAAATACAAAAATACAAAATCTTTATTTATAGAAAACAAGTCATTCACAAATTGTTGATTTTGAGGTCTCATTCTTTTAAGTTCTGGATAACATTTCCAATTTTATTCCGACCCGCTATGCTTTGATAGGTCTCTTATAGAGGTAAGCTCTTATGTGAATTGGAATGAAATTACAAAACTGTAAATATAACACAGGGGTCCATCGCCTAATATTGTCCGTGAGCTTCCTACGAAGTTTCGATAGATGGCGTTACTTGTATCAGTTTATCTTGCTTACACTTTAAAATGCAGTATTATCAAATATTTATTATTCCTAAAATCAATATTTTCCTTAATTCAATCAACAATCATATAAAAAACATTTTTTACTAATAAATAAAAGTTTTTTAAAGATTTGCGACAGTACCGGTAACGGCAGTAAAAGGAACCACCACAATTATCGAAAGCACGGTTGCAGCAACAAAAAAAAAGAGTTAATAGATGGCGCTTGCACGTGTACACTTTGAGCGAGCAAACTGCGTTTAATTTTATCACAGTTAATGTGTTATTAGATGTGTTGAATCAGCTTTTCTATTATAATGTTTTTATAACAAATTGCTTTTTTAATGAACACTGATAAAAAGACTACTTATGAATTGTAAATGGGAATAATAAAAACATGAAATATGCAGTGCAATCAAAATAAAATTGCATGTTAGATGGGTCGAACTAAACGCAACTCAACTAAAAGTTTTAAATTTTATTCTTACTTTGTTTGTACTTCTTAAAACTTGCTTCTGCTTAAATTTATCGTTAAAACTACAAATACGACTTGGCTACGTTTTTTGAACTTTGAGGAAAAAAAATACCGATTTAAAACTAAAAATAAATTTTAGCCAGATAGAAATGGTTAAATAATTCTTTCATAATTTTGATGTCGGAGCCAAACGCACTCTTTAGCTTTATAATTTAATATAGGTAGGTAGTTTGTTTGGCACCGACATAAAAATTATGAAGAATTATTTAAGCATTTCTATTTGGCTAAACATATCTCTGTAGATTTTCAGTTTGAAGTCTGTATGTTTTGTCTGAAAATTTTTGAGAATAAGTGATCATGTCATGATTACATGAAGTAATAGTTGATATGAGTCGATTTTTAAATGTTCAATTTCTCTGGTCACCACTCATCAAACCCTTATTTCCTTATCTTGGAACCACCTCTGGACTATCCTCTTTCCAACAAAAAATAATCATAAAATCAGTTCATAAACGACGAAGATATATGCGAACAAACGTAAAAAAATTGGGCAAGCGCGAGTCGGATAGTGGTGGGTTCCGCAGCAGTAAGTTACATAGAAAAAAATATTATTTATTTACTTAGGCATCTACTACAGCTTTATTATGAGAAAATAGTGGTTCACCATTTATGACGTATAAAAAAACTTCACATCAGAAATCGCTTAAACTAAATTTCATTGTCAGATTTTATGGTTATGTACATCATTTTTTATTTTATCAAGCCCATAGTTTAGAAATTAGAGCCCTCCTCTAATTTCTAACACACTTTTTTCAACTTTGAAAATGTCTCTCGCGCAAAATATTCAAGTTATAAAAATGATATTATAAACCTCGATACCATTTTTCAAGATCTATACACATTGATACACCAAACGGGGGGTCGATGAAAAAAATATTTTTTTTCAGTTCACTGTATGGAAACCCCAAAATATATTAATATTTTTCAAGTTTCTTGTAAAAACCTTATAGCGGTTCACAGAATACATATATCTACAAAGTTTGAATAGTGTAGTTCTTATAGTTTCGGAGAAAAAAGGATATGACATACGGACGGACAGACAGACAGACTTGACGAATTTATAAGGGTACCGTTTTTTTGCCAAGGTCGAATCGAGTAACCTCCTTTTTTTAAGTCGGTTCAAAAGCAGCCCCTGTTTTTCCTTATTACATCAGCTACCTGCCAAAAAAGTCTCGTCCAAATACGTCAAGCCGTTTCACAGATTACCCGGAACAAACTGACAGTCTGACAAAAATTTTAAACATTGTTATTTTGGCATAATATGTAGTACCGCATATATATTGATATGCATATATAAGTTACCGTCCTAACGCTGGAACGAAGAGCCTTCCTTTACTTTCCGTCTTCAAAAATAAATTCAGTTCACCGGTATTGATATTGAAAAAAATAAATTATATCAGTTCCTTAGCAAATTAAAAACGCAATTTAATATAGTGTCGAAAACTAAATATAACAAAAACATAAAAAACATTACAAGTGTGGAATAAGTGACCATTGATTCAAAACACTAATAAGTATTTTGAAGAAAACGCGTAAGTGACGCGTCTTGCACGGCGCTTAAGTCCTTATGTTTTATCCTTTGTCCTTTGATAAATATATCGTCGCCGTTGATGGCTTCCATTCAAGACCGCTCTTGCAGCTATATACCTACATAAGATGCTTTTCGTTGACAAAATATCTGGCTTTTATTATTTACAAAAAAAGTGTATATGTATGTTTAGAACTCATACATAATACAGGCTTCACGCTTAACTTGCGGCAAGATGGCGCTGTGTGTATATCAGTGGATATTTATTAATATATAATAAGAGCCTCCTCTAATAACCCCACCGCACGAATAAAGGTTTGCACGGCCTGGAACCAACGGCTTACTGCTCAATTCTATATAATATTCTATATTTTTGAAATAATAATGAGTAATAGTTTTATTTAATAAAAGTTTAATTAAAAAACCTGGAAATTCATTTGTTATTGGTTCACAATCAACAATAAATTCATTGTTTAATTGCAACGTCACAATTAATCAATTCTTAATTGCAATTAAATTTGCACAATACTACACACGCCACGCACGACGCGCGCGTCAAATATACATAGATACCTATCTACCTATGCCTATCAAAATGTTTGGTTTGAGAAATTACATTTTAGTCGGATCGGATTCGGAAGAGCGCACTAACGCGCGACGTTGCCGCTCTGTCAAAGCGCACGCGCCGTAAGAATAAACAATAAATGCGCTGTTGCCGTCCTTATTTAGAACTGTGATTAATTAATAACTGTGTGTTTACGCCACCTACCGGATTTTCAAATATCAGTTTAATCTGTCTACGCGAATCTTGCTATAAGCACCAGGTCACGGACCTTGTGGCATCTAGTGAGAATAAAGTGAGTTAAAAATAGCTTCCTCAAATAGCTTCCGTAGGTGGTCACGTTTTTGTAGTATGGGATGCATCATCTGTATAGTATATATTATTAAATCTGTGATATATCAAACAAAAATCCTTGTATATAAATTTATTGTATTCTGTTTAGTAAATACAATAAAACATTGTGTTAAGTCCTTATAATTAATTTTAATAAAATAGAGCTTACATTTCTTATTTTGTGACAACATAATTCCTTTGTTCAAGATCTTAATCGGTATGGAATATTACGTATTTAAAAATCAGATCATTTGTCTACTGTCAATAAATATAATAAATTAAATATACTGTTTTAATAAACATACAACATGTATAATCTATATGAATATTAGTTAATGACTTCGTAACTGGGATTCATCGAATACCTGTTTTTACTCGATCGCTTCTATCTCGCATATAAAGGGATGTTGACTAATAGATAAATCACTATTTTACAGACAGACTGACTAAGCTACTTTTTTGGTCTGTTTTAAACTAAATTATTTAAACTGTGGTGAAGGCGCATGAAAACTAAAAATACGTTGATAATATGAAGTAGATATTTCAATTTACCGCGCTTTTATCCGAAAATTGTATTGTAGGATGTCATTTTTTCCATTACATTATCTATGGCTTTCCAAAACTATGATGTCAAGGTGTTGAAATATGAACTGACGCACTTCTATAAACTTATATATATAAATAAAAGTAAAGGATTCAATATGATAATTATGGTTAATAATAATTTTGATGTATTCAGATGTTATTAACTTGTCAACATCCCGGTTACACTTATTTTAGAATGTGGTCTTTTAAATTAAGTTTATACCCGTACTTTTTCGTGGCACACATAATATATTTTTGTTCATTAAAAATTATAATTTTTAATAAAACCTCTTTGACCTTTTTAATAAAAATAGTAACAATTATGTACGGGTTCGTAACAAAAATACAAAATTTATCAAAATAATATGAAACAGATCTGTTTTTTAAGAAGAAATTATTTTACTTTTAATCAAATTATGCTAAAATAATCAGTCATTGAAAACTTCAGATAATGTTGAGATTCTAGCGCCTAAATTAAAATCTGAAGATTCCAATAATGTTTTTTCTTGGTTAATATCTTTTTATTATTTGTAATAATTAATACTAACACGTGTTTAATAAAATTGCATCAATACTTTTTTATGGTATAGAAAGAGACAACACTACACTTAATATAGGGTTACTCGTTTCTAACGCAAAAGATCTTTGAAACGATTTCTTTTTATACACTAACATTGTTAATATCATAGGCTAATCGACTCCCAAATAATATTTATTGCATAACGATGACTTTTATAAATTTAATTGAAAATATTAACCAGTTATATAGAAATATTTTTTTAAAATCGATAACAGCCGTTTTGCATGAAAACTTGACTTAATTGAAAATCTATGCATTTTAAAAGTCGATTAACCTAATAACGCCTTGCATAAGGCCTATGTAAGTATCCTATTAATACATACTCAAATTTATACCCTGACAGTATTGTTTGGTTTACTTAACACTGGCTCTCAAAACTGGTTGTGCTGTGAGACCACCTCGGCCCTTCGACGCCTGTGTCGGCCTCATAAACCCTGAAGTTCTTGGTACACTTTTAACCGGAGGCCTGGTGGTGCCTACTGAGCTCCCTGATGACGAAGACCTGGATGCCGGCATCCTTGACACTGGCTTCGGCACAGGTTTCGGAGCTGGCTTCACAGGTACCGGTGCTCGTTTCACCGTTGCTACTGATGCGGAACTATTCAAAGAGCTCCTGGAACTGCGCAAGGAAGCTCTAGACGCTGACCTTTCGACTCTCAACGAGTTTGCTCTTTTGGGCACTGCACGTTTGGGATCCAACGGCGTCCGGGGAGGGGTTCTGGTCTCTTTGGTCGATATTCTCTTTGGAATGTCAGGGGTTTTTGTGGGCTTCGGAACGGGGGAGTCGCAGTCCACGTTGCAGCCTGAGGACGCACCCTGCGATGCACTTTCAGAGTTCAGGCTTTGTGTCTCTTCAAAACCTTCGTCGTTTAACTCGTGCTCACTTTTGACTTTGGACATACGCGGCGATGTAGTCCTATCCGTTAGTCGATCAGGCTTAGAACTCATTGATTTTCTGTATGCGTTTCTGGACCATACACCTGTGGGGCTTTCTGTGGGCGATTTCAATTCCCTTATGGCTTTCTGGACGTCTTCCTGGTTTATCGAGGTTTGTCTTCTCATCCTTGCGAACGAGGGCTTAGTTTCTTTGGTGGGTGTACTGGTACTTTGGTTTTTTAGTCTGTCCTGCCAACGTTTAAGTCTGTGCTCCTTCTCATCTTTGACAACTTCATCTATTGGCTTTGCAACTTCTTGAGGGGTCTCCACAGAGTATGACGCTTGCACTTCTAACTTGGATGGCCTGATAACTTGTGTTTCTGCCACCAATTCTGCAGCAACAATTTCAGGCTTTTTCTCGTCTTCTGGTGAACTAGAATCCGTATTTTTCTTATACCTCCTCGTTCTCCTAGCTGCAGAGAATCTGTCAAACTGGCCGTCACCCAAAATCTCTTGACAAAGATCCTTCATTTCAGTGGAAGCTTTCTCGTTTAGGTTTAACTTGGACGACAACGTTGGTTGGAACTTCCTGCACGGTTCTTTTTCTGGAGGTGGGTTGAACATTTTGCGTTGAACCGGCGGAGTTTCGATATTGTCTGCATCTATTTCTCTGTCTGATCGTTCTACGCGATATTCCCTGTCGCTAGTCACTTGAATGTCTGGCAGTTTTCGCTTCTCTTCCTCTGATATGGACACAAGCAGTTGTGGCGTTTCGATTTGTTGCCTAGAGCGCTGCCTTCTGAGACGTCTCATCTCCTCATTTTCTTCCGTTTTCCTCCACGGTACTCTGTCTTTTGTCTGCGGTTGGACATCTGTAAATAGTTCGCAAGTGTTAATTTTTTAAACATAGCCCGCGATATTCAAGGCAAATTAAATCTGCAGTAGGTAGGGCACATAGTACGAAGAACCGACATATTATAAGTATATTTATTTACCTTCAACAGCCTCTATAGCCCTGACCACGTCGCTGTCAGGCAGCACAGCAGGCCTCCATTCAGCGCGACCTTCAGGCAAAGTGTCGAGTGTTGTACTTCGTTCGCTCTCTGAAATGGAACAATGTTGACGTGTGGGGCACGTTTAGTCGGTTACAAAGCATGCAAACGCACGCTTTTTATAGTGGTTCATCATTATCAGCTCATTAAACGTCCCCGCCGAGGGGCAGGAGCCTACCCGTAAGGGTGTTAAGGCTTTAGTCGTCCACGCGGGCCCAGTGCGGGTTGCACGATATCACCTAACCTTTGAATTTTCGCAGGTGTGCGCAGGTTTCCTCACGATGTTTTCCTTTGTTAGAATACGGGCTTGATATTTCGCATTATATAACATTTCGGCATAATGTATTAAAACAACGATAAAAAGTGGACTGTCATGATCTGTTGGAAAACTCATGGACATGTTGATCTCCACGCCTGCACTACTTTTGTTTTTGTTATCATATTTAGATTCATATTATACTTAACAATACTTTTGTAGATTATATTTTTACTTATACTTCAAATGATAAAAACTGTGAATATAATTTGCTTTATATAATTATTTTGATAACAAATGATATGATTCTGTACAAAACACAAATTTTTTGAGAGTTTCTTGCTAGATTCTTCTCAGTGGAAAACTACCATCTGAACCAGTGGTAGCTTCATTTGGCATTCATAAGTGTTCTGTAAGGACCTAAACTGAATAGACGCTTTCATTTTTCATTTGAAATTCATTTCTTTTCATTCATTTCACTCATTTCATTTTGCTAAACATACCGGAGTCGTTTTCCAAGGAGCGCCTGTTGGCCTGCAGTCGCCGCGCTCGCTCGCGCAGCTCCGCTTCACGTTTCTCTTCCTGGCTGTTCGCGCGCAACCATGACTCGATTTTCTGTCGCCATTCCCTGAAAGGTATCATTTTAATCATCACCACCAGCCAGTGCACAGAGATTATGAGTAGGGTATGCAAAGAGAGTGACACTAATCGCAAAAACAATAAATTTACATTTTTTTCGAATTGAGTAGGTACTGTTGATGATAGCAGATCGCCTATGGTTTCAAATCTCTAGAGGAAAATGGGCGAATACGTGGGAATCATTTCATGTTTTGGTGATTTTCCGGGTTGTGTGGACAGCACAGGGTATGCGTCACTGCTTATTTGCATTTGTGGAGTGCACGCCAATGATGGCTATTGTTCTTATGTTATTACGACGCTTTCCAATCTACAGGTCTTCCCATACTACATACTCGTAGCTATTTGAGATCGGCATTTAGGATTTAGCATCAAGGTCTCAAGACCGGTCTCAGGACCGGACCAGAAAAAGGACTGCACTTCCCGTAGTGCCGTGTCCGTATAAAACGCTAAATAGCAATCATAATAAAATAAACAAAAAATTGGCCACGTGATTTGCCCGTGGGGGGTTCCGCAGCAGCAAGTAACATAAAAATATATTTTTTTACTACGGCACCTACTACAGCTTTAAAAAATAGTGGTTCACCCACAGATTTCCCAATACAGGAGATGGGGCAAGCCGCGTTTAAAGTGCGACAAATGTAAGCTCAACGAGCATACACTGGCTGCCAGTTTACGCTCTGTTAGACGAGTCAAGACGCACGAATATTAGAAGAAATTACCGTTTTTTTCCAAAATGCCATCCTGTGCAATTGTAACATGCCATCATCGCAATGAATCAGTAACCACGAAATATAATAACTTTTCACAGGTAAAAAACCGAAAAGAAATTGCGACACTGGGACTGCCTATAAACTTGGCGGCTTGTCCAGTCTAATTGTATATTCGGATGTCTGTGGTTCACCGTTTATGACGTATAAAAAAGAACTACACACCAGAAATCGTTCTAACTAAATTTCGTTGTTAGATTTCGTGGTCATATTTTTTTATTTTATCAACCCCATAGTGTAGAATTTAGAGGGGGCTTTTACTATAACTATTGAATTTATACAAAAGAGACATTAGAAACCTCGATATCATTTTTCATGATCTACACATTGATACCTGGTCCCTGATCCTTTGGGGAGTACGATAAAAAAAAATTGAGTTTCAATTTGATGTACGGGGAACCTCAATATATATATATATATTCAAGTTTCTTGTCGAAAACCTAAAAGCGGTTCACAGAATACATATATTTACATAGTTTGAATACTGTAGTGCTTATATTTTCGGAGAAATAAGGGTGTGAGCGTCCGTGGCTCAATGGTGTGGACTGTCGCCTTCCTACCGGGAGGGCTGACGTTCAAATCCCGACACGTACCAATGTGTTTTCGAATTTTCGAAAATATATGTACGTTATCCGACGCTCTTACGGTGAAGGAAAACATCGTGAGGAAACCTTCTTGCACGCCTGCGAAGAGATTCGAAGGTTGTGTGTAAAGTCGTCCAATCCGCACTGGGCCCGCGTGGACGACTAAGGCCTAATCACCCTATACGGGTAGGCTCGTGCCCCTCGGTGAGGACGTTTAATGAGCTGCTGATGATAATGATGGTGAAGGGTGTGACATACGGACGGACAGACAGACAGTGTTGACGAATCTATAAGGGTTCCGTTTTTTGCCATTCGGCTACGGAACCCTAAAAAAGTAATGGATTCGATCCATAGTTTTTAAACGTCCATGGTAGGTAACTCTGAGGGGAACGACTATTATGGATAAAAACAAAATTCATTCACACCATCTGGATACTTGGAGGTCTTCCACAGTTCGTTTTGGTCGACATTTTCTGCCGCGTACGATTAATTTGTGGAATCAGTTGCCATCGGAAACGTTTCCGGACCGATATGACCTGGCGTCCTTCACAAAGAGAGCGTATTCTTATATAAAGGGCAGGCAACGCATCCCTGTGACCTCAGTTGTTACAAATGTCATGGGCGGCGGTGATACTTTCCATCAGGTGAACCGTATGCTCGTTTGCCTCCCTATGTTATAAAAAAAACAAAATGTGACTGACTTGGGTTTGGCGCTAGCGGTCCCGGCCCAGCCCGGCCCCGGCCCGGGCGCGGCCCCGGCCCCGGCCCCGGGGGGGGGCGCGGGTCGCGGCGAGGGCGCGCGCTCTCTCTCCGGGATGTCGAGCTGGGCGCGGGCCGAGCCGCGACGGGACCACGACCGGTCTGACACACATAAATATACAACGAATGAGCATTACTTAAATATAGAACGAATAAATAAATAGATAAATATCCACTGACATTCACACAGCGCCATCTAGCCGCAAGTTAAGCGTGAAGCCTGTATGGGTACTAAACAACTGATTAACATACTTATATACATTTTTTTGTAAATACATACATATTATACATAGAAAACACCCAGACCATTACAAACAGACATGTTCATGCACACAAATGTTTGTACTGCCCAGGGATCGGACCCGAAATCATTGATGTTGCAGTCGACGTTTCAACCGCAACACCAAATGGGTCGTCAAATACATTTAAGTGCACGGTGATTAATCCATACTATTTTTTTTTCTTTTTAAAACAATTACATAATAAAGGCTTAATATTAGTGATGTTTTACAAAAGTACACATTATGTAACCAACCTCATTGTTCACGAAATAAATGTAATTAACAAGCGCAAAATGACGGAAATACAAAGATCAGCGCATAAAATGAATGCTATGTCCATGGATCAGCTATATACAAAACAAATAAAAACTACAACTCATTCTTTTAATATTAAAATACATGACTTTTTGAATTGGCTCTGGGATAATACAAATTAATCTACAGTAACAAACTAATATATTTAAATCGGGGAGCCGGCCTTATAAAAATCCTATGGAGATACATGAACATTTTTCTGAATATAGTCTAAGAAACTAAACTAAAGTTCGACACCCCTGAAAATGCCTCATTTTGCCCGCATGCAAAAGTATGAACTCACTTCCGGTTGTAATGCCAGACATTGTTATTATAACATTTATTACTCACAAGATACACGAAAAAAATGACGTGAAAATAAAGTATTCGATGAGTAGAGTTGAGTTATTAAAGGTCGCTCAATCACAAACGTGCGCCGACCACAATCACAAACGTGCGCGACGACAATCACAAACGTGCGCGTCCAAATCACAACGTGCGCCGACCACAATCAAAAGTATTTATTGCGTTATTGGATTGCGGTCCTTTGAAAACTCAATTCTACTTACCGAATACTTTATTTTCCCACACTTTTTCACTTTCCTTTATTTGTCGGGCACAATCAGACAGAGGCGGGGGGCCTTAAAGTTACAATAAGATAATTTTATAAATAATAAATATTCATTAACTAATAGCATGTAGTTAATTAATAAATACTATCTGTACTATTTGAAAATATTAAAAAAAAATGAGAATTCATTTATTTCAGTCAACATTACATGGGCCAATAATCAAATTACAATAAAAAATAAAAACTATACACTTATATTAAGTCAAGATTACAAAATGAATATTTTTTTCCTTTTTAATATAATACAATTAATAAAAAATATTCAAAAGATATAAATTAAAATTGAATTATATTATATATGAATTATTTTAAAAGACTCACCAAGACTTCCCCAGGCGCTTCTCTCCCGCAAATCGTTGGCAGCCGGCGAGTTGTGTCTCAGGAACTCCAGTAGACCCTCTTCATCGCCGCCAGGACTTGCCCTGCTCCTCCGACGTAGACTGCCCGTTGGTGTGACATCTATGAAGGAAATAAGTAAAAAATATTAAACTTTATTAAGCGTGTAAACCTTTTTAAGGGAGACATATTTCCAGTAGATACATAAACTGCGGAGTGTCGGTGGCTCAATGGTGTAGACTGTTGCCCTCCTACCGGAGGGCTGAAAAAAATGATAATGAAAAGTGTTTATTCAGTTTAGGTCCTTATAGAACACTTATGAATGTCAAATGAAGCTACCACTGGTTCGGGAGGTAGTTTTCCACTGAGAAGAAACCAGCAAGAAGAATTTGCTGAGATTCAAATCAAGCTGTACCAATGTATTTTCGAAAATATATTACGAGTGCGTGAAGTCGTCCAACCCGCACTGGGTCCTCGTGGTCGACTAAGGCCTAATCATCCTATACGGACTCATGCCCCTCGGTGGGGACGTTTAATGAGCTGATGATGATGATGACATAAACTGCTAGATCTCTTTCAAAAGCAGTAAACGTTCGAAAAAAAAAGTTTTTCTATAAGTTATCAATGTAAACCGATATTTTATTTATTTTATTTTTATGTTATAAGTGTACAGGACGGTCTGGACGCTCACCTGATGGCAAGTGATACGCCAGACCATGACAGAGCGGCATTAAAGGAGACCAACAACTGACAGACAGTAATTATCCTCCATCAACGCCGCACTGCGCCCGTCACCCGAGACAACAGATGTTAGGTCTCATATACCCGGTAATTTCATTAGCTACAGTGCCCTCATCCCGAAACACAAAAGTGCATAACACTCCTGTTACACGGTATGATATCTGGCACTGCGGTGGTACCTACCTAGACGACTCAGTATCGAGTCTACCACCTAGTAAAATCTAAAGGTGACCCTTACTTTGTGCCAGATATCCTTTCGCTTTCCCCATCAAAACTATATCATTAACCTTCCGCAAGTCATTGGTACGCACTCAATTTCAAAACTCATCTGCACCAACGGCCATCGGTTCTACGATATATATCCACTTCAACGAGGGTTTTTGCAATGTAAAACCTCACTAGATGGCGCTACGTTGGTGAAAGGTCTAGGATAATTTCGATTGGTCACTGATGTTTGTAGTGACACTAAATATCCAAATGTCACGCGAATAACCAATGGGAAGAGGGCAACTTGCTATTATACTTGACAGATTATTAAATTACAAATACCCTCACTTGCGTGAGGGTCGTGAGCGTCGGTGGCTCAGTGGTGCGGACTGTCGCCTTCCTACCGGGAGGGCTGAGGTTCAAATCCCGACACGTACCAATGTATTTTCAAATTTTCGAAAAATATATGTACGTTATCCGACGCTCTTACGGTGAAGGAAAACATCGTGAGGAAACCTTCATGCACGCCTGCGAAGAGATTCGAAGGTTGTGTGTGAAGTCATCCAATCCGCACTGGGCCCGCGTGGACGACTAAGGCCTAATCACCCTATACGGGTAGGCTCGTGCCCCTCGGTGGGGACGTTTAATGAGCTGATGATGATGATGACCCTCACTTGCTGATCCGGCGAATGTAGTCGGTAACATTACTTCTCTAACCAATAACGTTGTCTTTGGTTTAAATTCTTAGATAACTCATATTAAAACTAACCTGGCGACGGCGAAGGGTCATGCGGTCGTCTCAGCGACCTCCTGCCGAGACCATTCCGTATGTCCAGCAGAAGGGACTCCATCAAAGACTCGCATTCTGACACTGGAGTACTGCATACGCTGCCTCCTAGAATAATAATAATAATCACAACTCATTATTTTGTCTAACAAAGCCTCTACGTGTTGGACCCATGTCCCCACGCAAGCTTCAAAGGACCGGTCTATGAACCGTAACTCCTAACAGCAACTACAAATAATATCACCAAAAATAAAGCCAAGACCCAAACTTTTACCAAAAATCTTGTCTGACATCTTTCTTTAGCTCATTTTGAGATTATTCGAATTGATTTTATGACAATCATAAGGCTTTCTCAGATCTAATACATTATGGGATTCATCATCATCATCATCATCATTACAGCCTAATTATGTCCACTGCTGAACGAAGGCCTCCCCTAATGATTTCCACGCGGACCGATCCCTTGCAGTTGACATCCATCTGCTACCCGCCACCTTAACCAGATCATCCGTCCATCTGGTTGGGGGTCGGCCTACGCTTCGCTTTCCGTTACGTGGACGCCACTCGAGAACCTTTCCGCCCCATTATGGGATTAATGACACATTATCCTTTTAAGGGCACTGTAATGAACAAGTTGTATTAATTTTAAACTACCTTACATACTAGGCTATACCACTTACACTTACTACTCGTATTAACTTAGTTTTGAAATGTAGATTAGGTATATTTTAGAATCTTAAAAAATCTTTCGTCAAATTACCTATTTTAGTTCTAGCTGCTGAAGCGTCCCTTGCCCTACGCCTCGCCGCCGCCTGCTCCTCGTTCGCCTTTCGCCTCTCGTTGTCGCTCACCGCTGACTTGAACTTATTGCAAAATGTCACGAACGTCTGGAATTGAATCGGGATTGAGTGGTTGTGGAGAGCGTCGTCCAACCCGCACTGGGCCCGCGTGGACGACTAAGGCCTAATCACCCTATCCGGGTAGGCTTGTTCCCCTCGGTGGGGACGTTTAATGAGCTGATGATGAAAGAGCAAATATGATACCAGTAAATAAACAGGATTTAGCTTCGAGAGTAGGTCAAAATGGTGTCTCGTAATGTGATTACATTTAGGACAGTTCTTTTAGATCGGCATTTTAGTACTATGTTTTAGTTGTTTTTGTGCCTTAACTAACAGTATATACTGTAGAGCGACTAACAAGTTTCTGGCACTTTCACCATCTTGACAGCATGTGATTTAACAAGTTACGTGCCAGGATTCGTCACATTCCCAAAGCAAACTGCTTGGTGGAGTTCAGCAGTGAGAGTTTCATAATACCTTAAAGCATTCTTCCAGCTTAAAGGACACAGGGTCTTCGCAGAAGAATTCTGCCAGCTGTTTCCTCATGCTTTCCACTTCATCCATGTCTTTGTTTAATGCTGACACTTCTTGTTCTGCGACCTGTAAAAATATTCCCATGTGAGATTTGCGTAGCATTATGATTACGAACGAATCATTGTTATACATTTTAGTGAAGAAATCTCATAATATGGCAATCAATCTTGCTGTTTCAAGTAAGTTTTTGTCATAAGTTGGCCAACGAGTAGGTGCTTCACCTCATGGTGAGTTTTATCGTCACCCGTGGACACCAATTATTCCCTAGTGGGTTGTCAAGCTCAAAAAAGGAATGGGAAACGTAAATATGTGAAAGACGAAAGGGAAATTTTTCACTTTGTTTCATGATGGTTTTCTGTGAGGTCGTGGTAACACTTCCGTAAAGTCAAGCCGAAGTATTTCTCCTATTCGCAAAACTTTAAGTCAGTATCTTCTTTGTTAGTGTTTGTTCAATTTTTTTTCTTCTTTCTTTCAAAACTATTTACCTGTAAAAAGTCCCCCATCTGCTCCTTTATATCTTTCTGCGTCATCGGCATCTGTATCTCCTTCTTGAGCAGACTGATCCGCTGCGCAAGGTTCTTGATTTCACTATAGAGTTGTTCCACGCTCGCCTTCGCTGCTTCTTCCAACACTCGTGTGTCATCCGCGAAGTGTATCAGCTCTTTGTTTTTACGTTCAGCTTGCTAGAAGTAATCGGTGACATTTGATTTTAATAATACAGTTAGTACTCTTATATACTCGTAGTATTCAGTCTTAGTAAGTATGAATTTAGTAATCGTACTTCGGACTGAATTCTGATATATGGAGAAAATTATATGGTCTAGTAATTTAATGTCTTTGTTACAAGTAAGTTAAGTTTAGTCACATTGGTACCTACTAAATTTATTAAGAAAAAATTTTTGATTATCCTTAGCTTAAGTTAATAAAGAAGTTGTTAAATATAAGTGTCAATAACCACTATTGTTAAGTATTAAATATTTTTTTGCGTAAAATTTGCACTTTAAGTAATAAGGCTAGGTTATTACTTATGGTGCTAATTTTTGCCTAGCTTAAAAACTTTTAACATTTGGCAAACTCGATTGGACTAAATGTTCCCAAAGATTAGGAGATCTATTACAGGAGGGATCTGCAAAATCTTTAACAATTCGGTATTCTCCACCATTCGCAATAAAATACCAAACCTTATTTTCATAAAAGTGCACTTTATTTTACATGTCGTTTCATTGATCACTTTGTTATTTGCAATATTGTATTTTTAAATACACTGAAACCAATAAATATTAGGTCAATTGATGTTAGTGAGCAATACAAAATATATGGAAACGTTCCTTTTTGACAGTTCATAAAAAGTGCGTCAACGATTAGTGGTGTCAAATACCCAATTCGCTGACAGGTTTTCACATATTTTATATCACTATAAATATTTGTTTGATTTCCATTAGCATTTTATTCAACGACATATAATATCAGTAAATAGCTTTAAATGAGGTTTACTTACCAATGCAACGTAGTGCATCAGATTCATCCCAGGTTTGTTAGCTCGGATGTCGGTTAACTTTTGCAGTGACGACAGCTTCACTCCAGCAGCACCGCCAGCGTAGCCCCCCGCGTTCAGGAAATTGCCCGATATCAGAGCTATGTATAGCACCTCCTGGAAGTCCATAAACGTATCAAAACCATGATATCACCTCTTAGAATTCCAAGAAATCATATAACCATGAAAATGTTAATGAAAATATTTTTTACATAAGTTAACGGGACGGTCAGTGCGCTCACATGGTGGTAAGTGATACGCCTAACCATGACAGCAGCAATGTTGAAGGAAATTAAAACCAGTAGGTAGTAATTATTCTTCCGTGCTCTGCGCCCGTCACCCGAGCAACAGATTTTGGGTCTCCCGTACTCAGTAATTTTACAATACTAACTACTACTAATGCCGAAACACAGAAGTGCAAAACACTCGTATTTCACGGGACGATATCTGGCACTGCGGTGGTTTCCACCTAGACGACTCAGTACCGAGTCTACCACCTAGTAAATATTGTAATATTTAAGAACAAGCGATAGTAAATCACTTTAAGTCTACATTTGTAACATCACATTTAAGGTATAATATTGTGAATGTTTGTTACTTCTTTAAGTCTAAACGACTGAAGCGATTGTTATAGAATTTAGTATGGAGTTAACTGATACCCTGGACAAACTAATAGGCTGTCACTGCGTGAGAATATCTTTTACTTCGCTAGCCTAGAAACGACTAGTCTTCTAAGGTTTTCTTTATGAAGTGGCCAAATGTTGGTCGCATTACCATATTCAACTTGTGAATTCATATCGACTCGTTAAGAAGAAGACGATGGTGTAAAAAACTTGTAACATGCTTTACCTGTAAAGCTCTCGAAGACATGAGATCATCCCCAGCAACTAATATTGCGTTTATGGCACTTTCTAAATATCCCGCTGTTGACACCCATTCTTCTTTTAACAGCATACATTCTATCCTTAACTTATAACTGAAAAATAAACATCATACATGTTAATAATTAGGACCGATTTAAACTTAACTGCCCTAAAAATTTGCCGCCCTTGGCACTATTTCCGGTTAATAGTGTAAATAATAAATTAAATAATAATATAAATCAGCCACTGTCAATAATAGAAATTAGATAAATAGTCATCGATATTCAAACGATAATTCGGTATTTTCTACCACCCGCAATAAAATACCAAACCATATTTTTATAAAAGCGCACTTTTTTAATGTGTCATTTCATTGATCACTTTTGTTTATTTGCAATAATGTATTTTTCAATACATTGAAACCAATAAATATAAAGTCAATTGATGATAGTGAGCAATGACGTCACATATCACTAATCTCATACAAAATATATGGAAACGTTCCTTTTTGACAGTTCATAAAAAGTATGTCAACGATTAGTGGTGTCAAGTACCGGATTGAGTTAAAAAACGTTGTTTTATCATTCTAAATAATTGTATTCATTCCAATTTCGTGATTTGTAATCGAACTGTATTAGAAAAACATTAATACAATATAAATAAGAAAGGTCAATGTTAATTCAATCGCATGATTGTGATATATATGTATATTTGTAGATAATAATATCAAGAATTATTGTACTTACTTTGGAAGCTGAATTAATTGTAGAAGAAACTTCTCAGCATTGCCCAATTTGTTCACATCTCCAGTAAAAGCTTTGAGCATTTCACTTTCATCTATTTCAGGCAATATTTTAAGGAGACCACGTAGTTTCTCAGCACCAATATCGTCGTGAGCACCTTCTCGAATTAGCTGGANTGCCGACTGCCATTTGAATCCTCCTTCAAACTTCATTTACAAAGTCATGTCAAATATAATGAGATTAAATGCCAAAGTAGTTTTCAATTTTTTTATAAAAATATAACCTGACACCACTATCTATTTCTAATACTTAAACAGGCTAAGTACTTATTTTATAATTATTTTGAGGTTAGTCTTGTTGTAAAAGTAAAAAAATATTATTATATATTTAATATATTTTAACGCCTTTATTCCAACATTATGACACTATCTACTGTACACTAAATATCGATATATCCGTCTAATCGATATCAAAGTCGTAGGGAGTGAGTAATGGCTCAGGCCGTCCTCCGTGTGCGTAATTGGGGACCATGCAGTGGGTTATTACGGGTGCATAGAATTGGTGATTGCAGACTCGCTGTTGGTAATGAATAGATATGCTGTGGTACAAGGAGTTACGCTTGGAGATGGAGGTGGTATGTGTTCGAGATAAAAAAATATGTTATTAAACTTTAATCAACCTATCGGTAAACCCATTTTTAAGTTTTTTTGTTTGTTAGGAAGTGGTCGGACGGTTATTTAATACCTACATTCGTGATACGCCTCACCATGAGAGAGCTATATTTAAATAATTACCTATAACCCACGTGATAACAATGTCAAAAAAAATTTTTTCGGGCATACAAATGGCGAGTAAAAGATAGCGAAATATTTTCTTTTAATTATATGTGCTAATAAAAGATTAAAATATTAAATTTCAATTAAGTCATGATGTATATTGTATATCTTATTTAAAAATACCGCTCGTCATCTACAGGATTATACCATATAGAAACTCCCCTTTTACAATAAATTACATTTTAAATAAGTATTTGTATTATTATTACCACGGGTCCCATCGCCTAATTTCCGTGAGCTTCCTACGAAGTTTCGATAGATGGCGTTACTTGTATCAGTTTATCTTGCTTACACTTTAAAATGCAATATTATCAAATAATTATTATTCTAAAATCTATATTTTCCTTTTCAATCAAAACATCATATAAAAAATTTTTACTAATAAATAAAAGTTTTTTAAAGATTTGCGACAGTACCGGTAACGGCAGTAAAAGGAACCACACAATTATCGAAAGCACGGTTGCAGCAACAAAAAAAAAAGTTAATAGATGGCGCTTGCACGTGTACACTTTGAGCGAGCAAACTGCGTTTAATTTTATCACAGTTAATATGTTATTAGATGTGTTGAATCAGCTTTTATTATAATGTTTTAATAACAAATTGCTTTTTGTGTGAGTTTCATTACACTGATAAAAGACTACTTATGAATTGTAAATGGGAATAATAAAAACATGAAATATGCAGTGCAATCAAAATAAAATTGCATGTTAGATGGGTCGAACTAAACGCAACTCAACTAAAAGTTTTAAATTTTATTCTTACTTTTTTTGTACTCCTTAAAACTTGCTTCTGCTTAAATTTATCGTTAAAACTACAAAAACGACTTGGCTACGTTTTTTGAACTTTGAGGAAAAAAAATCCGATTTAAAACTAAAATAAATTTTAGCCAGATAGAAATGGTTAAATAATTCTTTCATAATTTTTATGTCGGAGCCAAACGCACTCTTCAGCTTTATAATTTAATATAGGTAGGTAGTTTGTTTGGCACCGACATAAAAATTATGAAGAATTAATTAAGCATTTCTATTTGGCTAAACATATCTCTGTAGATTTTCAGTTTGAAGTCTGTATTTTTTTGTCTGAAAATTTTTGAGAATAAGTGAGTGAATGAGGGATTCCTAATAAAAATAATCACTCAAATAAACATCTGTCATGATTACATGAAGTAGTAGTTGATATGAGTCGATTTTTAATGTTCAATTTCTCTGGTCACCACTCATCAAACCCTTATTTCCTTATCTTGGAACCACCTCTGGACTATCCTCTTTCCAACAAAAAAATAATCATAAAATCAGTTCATAAACGACGAAGATATATGCGAACAAACGTAAAAAAATTGGGCAAGCGCGAGTCGCATAGTGGTGGGTTCCGCAGCAGTAAGTTACATAGAATAAAATATTATTTATTTACTTAGGCGTAGGTGCCTAAGTAAATAAATAATATTTTATAAATATTATTTATTTACTTAGGCACCTTATAAATAATACAGCTTTATTATGAGAAAATAGTGGTTCACCATTTATGACGTATAAAAAAAACTTCACATCAGAAATCGCTTAAACTAAATTTGATTGTCAGATTTTATGGTTATGTACATCATTTTTTATTTTATCAACTCCATAGTTTAGAAATTAGAGCCCTCCTCGAATTTCTAACACACTTTTTTCAACTTTGAAAATGTCTCTCGCGCAAAATATTCAAGTTATAAAAATGATATTAGAAACCTCGATACCATTTTTCAAGATCTATACACATTGATACACCAAACGGGGGGGTCGATGAAAAAAAATTTTTTTTTCAGTTCACTGTATGGAAACCCCAAAATATATTAATATTTTTTCAAGTTTCTTGTAAAAATCTTATAGCGGTTCACAGAATACATATATCTACAAAGTTTGAATAGTGTAGTTCTTATAGTTTCGGAGAAAAAAGGATATGACACACGGACGGACAGACAGACAGACTTGACGAATTTATAAGGGTTCCGTTTTTTTGCCAAGGTCGAATCGAGTAACCTCCTTTTTTTAAGTCGGTTCAAAAGCAGCCCCTGTTTTTCCTTATTACATCAGCTACCTGCCAAAAAAAGTCCCGTCCAAATACGTCAAGCCGTTTCACAGATTACCCGGAACAAACTGACAGTCCGACAAAAATTTTAAACATTGTTATTTTGGCATAATATGTAGTACCGCATATATATTGATATGCATAAATAAGTTACCGTCCTAACGCTGGAACGAAGAGCCTTCCTTTACTTTCCGTCTTCAAAAATAAATTCAGTTCACCGGTATTGATAGTGATAAAAATAAATTATATCAGTTCCTTAGCAAATTAAAACGCAATTTAATATAGTGTCGAAAACTAAATATAACAAAAACATAAAAAACATTACAAGTGTGGAATAAGTGACCATTGATTCAAAACACTAATAAGTATTTTGAAGAAAACGCGTAAGTGACGCGTCTTGCACGGCGCTTAAGTCCTTATGTTTGTATCCTTTGTCCTTTGATAAATATATCGTCGCCGTTGATGGCTTCCATTCAAGACCGCTCTTGCGGCTATATACCTACATAAGATGCTTTTCGTTCACAAAATATCTGGCTTTTATATATTTACAAGAAAAGTGTATAAGTATGTTTAGAACTCATACATAATACAGGCTTCACGCTTAACTTGCGGCAAGATGGCGCTGTGTGTATATCAGTGGATATTTATTAATATATAATAAGAGCCTCCTCTAATAACCCACCTGGAACCAACGGCTTACTGCTCAATTCTATATAATATTCTATATTTTTGAAATAATAATGAGTAATAGTTTTATTTAATAAAAGTTTAATTAAAAAACCTGGAAATTCATTTGTTATTGGTTCACAATCAACAATAAATTCATTGTTTAATTGCAACGTCACAATTAATCAATTCTTAATTGCAATTAAATTTGCACAATACTACACACGCCACGCACGACGCGCGCGTCAAATATACATAGATACCTATCTACCTATGCCTATCAAAATGTTTGGTTTGAGAAATTACATTTTAGTCGGATCGGATTCGGAAGAGCGCACTAACGCGCGACGTTGCCGCTCTGTCAAAGCGCACGCGCCGTAAGAATAAACAATAAATGCGCTGTTGCCGTCCTTATTTAGAACTGTGATTAATTAATAGCTGTGTTTTTACGCCACCTATCGGATTTTCAAATATCAGTTTAATCTGTCTACGCGAATCTTGCTATAAGCACCTAGTCACGGACCTAGTGGCATCTAGTGAGAATAAAGTGAGTTAAAAATAGCTTCCTCAAATAGCTTCCGTAGATGGTCACGTTTTTGCAGTATGGGATGCATCATCTGTATAGTATATATTATTAAATCTGTGTTATTACTGGAGCCACAACAAAATAAAGCATCCATATCTTTAATATCATAACCCTCATTTTGAACCCAACGTGGGTGGTAAAAAAAAAAATTTTATAAAATATTTATTTGAATATGGGCAACGCACGTCTATGTTAGTGGACGACAATAGACTGAGTGTGTATTTCCTTCAATTGTTGTTTTTGTTTTGGTCATCATATTTTTTAAGGGTTCCGTAGCGAAATGACAAAAAACAGACAGAGAGATTCTGTTTTTTTTTTGGAATAAACCTTTGTCGTATCCACAGCATTCCATGCTTTGTCTTTGTACATTCTGCCTTTTCTTTCATAAATTTGCAAGCATTTATTACCATAGGACAGCCGGCGGATTCGTCACATAACGCATTAATGACGAAAACAACAATTTGTCGTGCCATTTCCCAGACCCCATGCACAGTGTGGGTGGTTGCTCTTTGACCAGAGAATCGTTAAGAATATTGTGAAATCCTTATTACATATTTCATTTTAATGTCATCATCAGCTCATTAAACGTCCCCACCGAGGGGCACGAGCCTAACCGTATAGGGTGGATTAGGCCTTAGTCGTCCACGCGGGCCCAGTGCGATTGGACGACTTCACAAACAACCTTCAAATCTCTTCGCAGGCGTGCATGAAGGTTTCCTCACGATGTTTTCCTCACGTAAGAGCGTCGGATAACGTACATATATTTTTCGAAAATTCGAAAATACATTGGTACGTGTCGGGATTTGAACCTCAGTCCTTCCGGTAGGAAGGCGACAGTCCACACCACTGAGCCACCGACCATTTTAATGAACATTAAGGAAACACAGTATATTTCGCTCGCTAAAAAAATTTTTTGTAGGGAAATCTTTATTTGCCTATGCATAGGTACTTGTAAGATTTAAACCTTAGACGACCCATTCAGTGTTGCAGTTGAGACGTCGGCTGCTACACCAAGGGTTCTGGGATCGATCCCCGGGTAGTACAAATAGTCCCTTGTAATAGTAGCCGACGTCCAACCTTTACACCAAATGGATCGTATAAGATATATGGTTACTGTGTCAAAATTTAATACACAGAGCGCTAATCATTAAGACTGTCTGAAATGATAAATACATCTCAAAGTCTTTTTAAAATAAGATTAATGACTCTCACACCATAACAATCTGATATATCATTACATCATCAATGTCCCGACTGAGGGGCACGAGCCTACCCGTATAGGGTGATTAGGCCTTAGTCGTCCACGCGGGCCCAGTGCGGATTGGACAACTTCACACACAACCTTCGAATCTCTTCGCAGGCGTGCATGAAGGTTTGTTTGCAATAAATTATTAGGAAAGCTGGTCAATTCATTTAATAGCTCGCGTCTATTCTGAGGCAACCACTCCGTCACAATGGGCTGAAAATTGACGATTCGACGATATATCACTTTCAATTTGACAGGTAAATTATACAAGTACAGTTGGGAAAACAAGCTGTCCTATTTTGGATCGTATGTCGTTATTTCTTCTCTCTCTTCAACCTATCGCAGACCACTGCTGGACATAGGTCTCCCCCATTTTGCGCCAGATATCCCGGTCCTCCGCTTTCCTCATCCAGCCTCCACCAGCGACCTTTCACAAGTCGTCGGTCCATCAGCCGGAGGGCTCCTACGCTACGCTTGCCAAGACGTGGTCTCACTCCAGAATCGTTGCTCCAAAGGCCATCGATTCTGCGACAAACGTGACCAGCCCACTGCCACTTCAACTTGCTGATCAGCGGGCTATGTCGGTAACTTTAGTTCTTTACGGATTAAATCATTTCTGATCTTATCCCTAAGAGAGCCCGAGCATAGCTCGCTCCATTGCGCGTCGAGTGACTTTGAACTTGTGAACCAATCCCGCAGTCAGTGTCCATACCTCAGCTGCGTATGTTAGCACGGGTAGGACGCATTGCTCAAAGACTTTCGTCTTTTAGCATTTCTTTGTAGCATATAGCTTTTAGGGACTAAGCCTGCTTATCGTGCATCCTGTTGAAGCGAACAGTCCGACTCGTTATCTCTCTTCATTAGGCCTGAGATCAAATCGACCGATTATATAGGGTAGTACTACGAGCATCTATCATAGTACATTTATAATAATATTAATCTTTATTTGCATAAGACATGGTATAAAAGTTATTAACATAGTTATACCAGAACATTATTGTTTTGACTAATAGTCATAGCATGCAGAATAATTCAAATCACCTACTACTAAATATTTCAAATTCAAGAAATTATTTATATTATAGAAATTGTGCATGTTAGGCCACGTAAATATATTTTTAAAATCTTACATAGAAATAAATAGTTATATATACATACATATTATACATAGAAAATGGGTGTTTTCTTAACCATTACAAACCGACATGTTCATGCACACAAATGTTTGTACTGCCGGTGATCGAACCGCAACACCAAATGGGTCGTCAAAAACCCATTAACATAAAAAATTAGTACAATATTTATTTGGTGACATGTAGGTATGATCACACACACAAAGGTTTTGTATGAAATACGATATACATCAAAACTACACATAAATAGCCGTCTAGGGTTGTTCCACAGACATCCGAATATACAATTAGACTGGACAAGCCGCCAAGTTTATAGGCAGTCCAGTGACGCAATTTCTTTTCGTTCTTACCTGTGAAAAGTTATTATATTTCTTGGTAAATTTACTGATTCACTGCGATGATGGCATGTTACAATTGCACAGGATAGCATTTTGGGAAAAAACGGTAATTTCTTCTAATATTCGTACATCTTGACTCGTCTCACAGAGCGTAAACTGGCAGCCTGTGTATGCTCGTTGAGCTTACATTTGTCGCACTTAAAAACGCGGCTTGCCCCATCTCCTGTATTGGGAGATCTGTGGGTTGTTCTATAATTTATCAATCAATATGGTGATAATACTTCATCACACCACGAAACATTACACAGCAAACAAATTCCACGCGACGAAGTCGTGAGAAAAGTAGTTCCATCTTTTGTTATACATGTCCTTGACAAGAAAAACAACATTATTTCAGTGACTCAGATCGACGTAGGTAACTTAGCATATCCACCATATAATTTTGTCCATAAATTCACCCGACATGCTGACTGTACATGAACCGCGATTTATCAACAAGCCTTAAAAGTATAATTATTCGTTAAAATTCAAAGGAAACCTGCATTATACAACATTATCGTAAATATTTATTGGCCGCCATTCAATACGTTACTCCATTGGCCCATCTATCAAGCGATCACTCGTAAGTCAAAATGCATCCGATGACTAAAATGACCTAACTCAAAATTATAAACAACTAAGTCAATCCGTATACAGCTAAAACTGAGTGCAATTAAATTCTATGACGCATGTGTTTACTGTTTAGGTACTATTTAACTATGTTGAAGAAAAATAAATAAATAAAACATGGGTACACTGTTTTTGTTCCAAGACTTAATCAAACGCAAGTCATCACATTAAACACATAAATAAATGAAAAACTCGATCCAGACCAAAACAAAAAAAATCATTATGCTTTTTCATATATTCAATAATATTGTTAAACATTAAGAATTAGTTGCATTTATTAAATGAAAATCATGTTTATTATTTGATTTATTATTCAAAGACATAAAATTCTGTTTCCTAGCTAAGTCAACCTGAAAAAAATTAAGGTATCGTGTTTTTCCGATTTGTTTCTAATTATAAATATGGACTTTGTTACTGGTTTACGTCCGCATCTATTATTATCTTCATTATTAAAATAGAAAGTAAAACAGAAATAGTTTATCATGTCCCACGAATTTTTTTTTACTTACGTCACTTTTCAAACGTGCTTTAAGTTTTTTAATGAAAAGGCAAAATCTCAGAGCGTGCCCTTCGCACTTATCGATGGAGAGAACATCGTAAATTTTTAATAAGCATGTCGTATGGGTGTGGTGCTGATATCCCATTGTGCAGACAATAGAGAAAACATTTCGAATCAAGATAGCGTAAATTAAACTGATTGACCTGGTTAATACTCTATAGTTAATAGCTTAGGACGTCGTGTTGAAGGGTACAAGCTATGGAGATGTTGGGCCTTAATCCACCACACGAGCCCAATAGAGATTTGACAATTTCCTTTCTCAGATAAAAGCAAACACGCTTAACTTAGCATTAGCCTGTTATATGGATAAAAATACTTACAAATGTACTTCTTTTTGTAAATACGTACATATAGCATCCAGACCATTACAAGCACACATTTTCATGCACACAAATTGTTTGTATTACCCGAGTATCGTACCCGGAACACTTGGTGTAATAATTGGTGTCTCAGCCATCACATCAGATGGGTAGTCGATATTAAATAGGGGATGACTATATAACCTTTATCGAGGTCTACGTCCTCGAAAACCTTTTGATGCAGTCGTTGCACTTTTGAGTTATAGAACAAGAAACTAATGACCATAGAGTTCAGAATGATATTTAAAAGTAACTCGAATTCAAGTAATCATTCAATTAACAAGCTTCTTGCATACAATGATCGATGCGGTGGCTAAATAGCTAATGTATTTTTTTACCGAATAACCTGTTGTTTAGAAAAGGACTTTACGAGTACGCGATAAAGTCATAAATAACATGCTCTTAATAAATGTAACAGATTTAGCTGTATAAGACACAGTTCGTCAAAAATGATCCCTATTTGTGAACATGGAAAGTTGTGATTTGCCCGCATTAACACTTCAGTTGTCAATGCAACATTGTTGCAAATTACTTGGCGATGCGCCTACGTCATTACTCGAGCAATTATGTTATGAACAAAACAATAGTATGGCTTCCCTCTCAATTAAATAATGATTACAGAGGTGTGGGAGTGTTGGGGTGTCAGTCGTTTTGCACATTCACAAATTGCAACCGGTATTGGCAATCACGTATTGGAAAGACTGCGAGGACAGCAGGCGATTTGTTACTTTGTCTCGAAGTTGACATGTCAGAATTTCTTTTGAGTTGGTTGGAGCTGGTTGTCTTTAGAAGTGTTGATGTGACTTATCATGTGTCATATTTTATATTTTTAGAGTATTTGTAATGTAATGTGTTTTTGTTTCAGTTTTTTTTTAAATAGAGAGACTTTTGTCTGCTTCGGACTGCGATAGGTTCAAAGTTTTCGTGTTTGACTCACATTTTTTTCTACTGATTAGATTTTTGTTTTTTGTTTGTTCGACTGACTAGATTTTTTTATGAGGTGGATTTATGTAATCATCTTCATAAACAATTTAGCCATATAGTCTTCTGCTAGAATCCCTATCGCTACTCTCAACTGCAAAGTTTTTAGTATATATGTTAATTAGTTCGCGAAGTCGTTTTTTTACCATCTCCATAGATTGATTTTTGGGTGACGACTTGGTAACTCCTCCTCCTACCTCGTCAGATATCGTCCCATGGAATAGAAATATTTTGCACTTCTGTGTTTCGGGATAAGGGCACTGTAGCTAGTAAAATTACCGGTTATAAAATTTTATATTTAAATGTTGACGTATAAAATTTATCAAACAACCTTTATTGATAATGGTGAAAAATAATATTGTAGAATGTGCAGACAGTTTACATAAATATCCATTACATTCATTACTAGGTGATAGACTCGGTCCGAGTCATCTAGGTAGGTACCTACCATGGCAGTGTCCAATATCGTTGCGTGGGATAGAAATGTTCTGCACTTCTGTGTTTCGGGATGAGAGTACTGTAGCTAGTAAAATTACCGGGTATAGAGAAGGGCGCAGTGCGGCATTGATGGAGAATAATAAGATCATCAATCAGTTATCCATAGTCATATCTTATCCGTGGTGGTGGGAGCCTGATGACCTGTACAGCTAGGTATTTGAAATTTATCATAGTCATCAGTCTTAAAAAACTACAAAATAAGTTGTTGCACCTTGGCGATAAGCTTTTGCGTATTTAATTTGTTGTGATGAAAAACCAATTTTTAGGATATCACGGCACTTATCAATACCACTGTAAATCTGAAATACAGGCACAACTTTGAAGTTTAAAATTGTTTCATGGTGTTAGCAATAAAATACCATAAAACATAAAGCGTGAATTAAGTGGAACAGTTTACTATTGAGACAAAAATTACGATCCAATTAGCGCATTTTGAAATTAGCAGAATTGAAGGAAGTTAGAGAAAGTGAAAAAGTAGTAGGGGCCGTTACGAAGCGATTTCACACGAGCTGCCAGCAAAGACGTCATCGCAAAGTTTGCGATGCATTGCCATATTGAATTTAACTTGGAATTTGATTCTACCGAAAAAGCTTTTTATGTTATGAGTGTACAGGACGGTCTGGACACTCACCTGATGGTAAGTGATATGCCTAACCATGACAGAGCGGTTATCACAGGAGACCAACAACTGATAGACAGTTATTATTCTCCATCGAGTTTACCACTAAGTAAAAAAAGTTAAGCTTCGTCAAGAAACCCAGTAGTTTCTCTTTTCAATCTC